>JBCEWB010000021.1:573204-597971 GCA_039654565.1 Peronia peronii
CCCCCCCCCCCCCCCCCCCCCCCCCCCCCCCCCCCCCCCCCCCCCCCCCCCCCCCCCCCCCCCCCCCCCTCCCCAACACCCAAAAAATAAGAAACATGGGTGAATCAAATGCAATAGGGCAACATGAGATGTATCAAAACAAACTAATGATCATCACGTTCACTCTATTATTATACAGTTCATAAAATATCTGTGTGAACTTCAATATTGTCAAACATTTCACATGCAAGTTCATACATTTTTGTACATCATGAAACTTTGTCACACAGATCTTTCACTTACTCAAACTATGTGATACTTTCTCCCATTATCAGTCTTTGAATAACTACAGTTCTATAACATATATGTACATTTTTTCTATTTCTTCATAAATTAGATGATTATACTGTGAAATTAATAATATCGCGGATCAATTGGCTATCATTATTTCACTTCTTTTTCCTTTCTTTTTTTTTTTTTTTTCCAAGGATAAATTAAATCCTTATAGTAAAAAGAACACATCTGTCTTTTCACTTGTCTTTTTCGTTTTTCCATGATGCCAGGCATTATGCTTTTTGTTCTGTTTGTACACGCCTATTTGTTTTTCTTTAAGAAGGAGGGAATGAGGAAAACTGGGAGTAAAGGGGATTCTTTTTGACCAGACTTCTTAATCTTATTCCCTTTGCCAGACACAAAGCCGTTGAACAAGCAGCATAAAGAGGGAATACATCACTTTCACATTCTTTGTTTGAAATGTACATAACAAAAAATTACAAAAAAATTAATTGTATAAGGAAACTGTTTTCTTCATATTGTAATCATTTTAGCAAAACATTGTGCGATCAATTTTTTCAAATGACAAGAAGAAAAGTGAGTTTCTCCTTCTTTACACGTTTCTTACACAAAGAACTTAAAGGGAAGTAATAGCGCTGGTCACAATCTCCATCACTAAGATAAGATCTGAAAACATAAACAGTTGTTGAGCACTATTCCAAAACAACTTCATCTGAATCATTAAGATAGCACAATTTTTTCCCTCCCCAAATTGAAAATTTCAATTAAACTTTTTTTTCTATTCCTCTTGCCAAGTCAGTCATGTAAACGTTTGTCATTCTCTAATTAAGTATGCAACAACACTCTTCTTCTGACCATAGGTTGGAAATTTTGAAATCTGAGAAAGAACTCTTTCCTAACTAAGCAGTAGGTGCTGTGACATGGTGCTGATAATATGTTATCTTGAATTGCTTCCTTAGATTTGAGTCTTGGGATAGACACGCCTTATTTTGCACGATAGAGCATGCAAATATTGTTCTAAGAAAAAAACAGCTTTAACTTTAATTTTTTACAGTCACACACCATTATCCCCACATCTGACCAAGGAGAATAGAATTGCATGCATACATGTAACAATAAACTTTGAGAAAAAGAAATTAATTGTTTTGCTACGATAACTAGCTTTCAAAATGGATTCAAGTTTGTGAGAACCATAAAGTTGACCTATCAAACCCTTTTGGCCTCTAGCTCAAGTCATGTTTTGAACTGATTTCAAGCGATACTCATGTCACATGACCAGATGAAATGAGTCGGACTTCCTAATTTTCAACTGCATCACTGGCGTCATTAAAAAGGGAACTGAATCCACCTTACTTTGGTGAAAACAGTATTTAGCAAACAAACTGTTATATCCCAGATACTCATGTTTAAAGTTAACTCTTGTGACACTACAGTCCATAAAATCTAATTTTCTCAACAAAATCACCTTTGGCATCATTCACTTCATTCTATCATGTAACATTCGTATAATGTTCATATCGGGTCTCACCCATCATTTCCATGCATCACACACTTTCTTCCATGCATTACAATTTAAAATGTAGATAAATGTAGATAAAGTCACAACAAAACTACAAAAACAAACATATTTATTCAACAAAATGTTTGCAATCAATCAGGGATAGAAAATAAAAACAATTGGCCACAAACAACAAAGAGCAAAGGTAATCATGTCACATTAAGGGTAAAACTTTCATGAGTTTTTGTCATATGGATAAAAATGCAACAAGGCAAAAAGCACATCTCATTCAATGAGCATAAATTCAGAACATGTGTCAGTGCAACAGATTATACAATTATACAAAATTCATCGCTTCCTCAGATTCATTCACATTTTGGCACCATGTGCGCAAAATTAAAGAAAAAAAGTAAAACAATAAAGTGCATTAAATGAGTTTTTCTCATACATGATCTGGCTCTCCTCATGAATATTTCAATATGAGTATGACTATGAGGTTTAAGCCAAACATACCTGGGTATCTTTTCTCTGTCTGGCTTAAAACTGCTTAGTTTCCACATAAACATGGAAACTTCTCGTTAAGTTTCTAAAATTATTCCTGTCCCATGACACTTTGATAAAAGGAGAACACTCTAACAAGACATTTCCATTTTCAATAGCTCAGCAAATTTCAACAGCCAGAGGTCAGTTGTCAGCTATTTGATTCAGCTAATTTTTCATGCTTCTTCCTCCTTGTCTGAAAAACTTCAACTGCTGTTCCAACACTCACCCAATAAAAATTTCTAAGAGATTCTGGACGGTTTTCTAGAAAAAGATTGCTGAAAAATCTTTTGTGGATTGGGAAACATGCTTCCATTATAGTAGTTACTTGAGCTCCCTACCAAATACATGTATCGCATTTCTTTTCTATTGTACAGTGTTACAGCTGAAGGAAGTTCACAACAAGCTGATAAATGTATTTGTACTTTGGAGCAATTGGTAACTATATATTACCATGCCAAAGGCTTGCAAATTTGTCACAAAATTTGGAAGAGCTTCAAGAATCTAGATCATTCTAAGACAAAAAGCATTTCTCAGAGAGCCTAGCAAATTTCTGCAGATCTGCAAGCCCTATGGCCACTATATTTGCAAACTGAGATGCCGTCCTCCTCATTTGTTAGTGATATAATATAATGCAGTCTAGTCCAGTAATCAGGGATGTCAAAGTGTTCTCACAAAAAAAGTCGGAAAATTATACAACTAGTGGAATTTCCAAGAACTAAAAAGATCCTCACAAGCAGAGCTATCACCATAATCATTAAGCGTAACTAGATTAGATCTATTTTCTAGATCTAGATTGCGAACAGCTGCCTTCCTGCACTAGTCTTTCTAAGATCATAGGCACATCCTCTGTTGTTGTCAGTACTCTCATGTGCTGATTTTCCATCAATAATTCACACGCGACCACTCAATTACATGTTGTTGGATGTGAGGAATTAAGCGCTACGAACTTCAATCTTGATCTTCAAATAGCCGCCAAACAACTGATAGATCTATAGTCCAACTCTTGTCCGAAACATGGGGATAACTCTTTCGTACTTCACTGTCATCATGGGGAATTTGTATCACAACTTACTATAAAACTGTGATTATCTTGTGGATTTTATAGCAAAAGTCGGCAGTTGGTCAGCCAAAAGTAGGAAAGTCAATCAAAAAGTTGGAATTCCCTCTAAAGTCAGAAGTTCGACATCCCTGAGTAACTAAGGAAGCCTTGTATGACATAATTTCTAGGCAAAGCTTTCAAAACTGCATTGTGAGGTTTTTAATTATTTGAATCTAACAATTTCAGCTCAAAGCTACCATCACAGACTATTAATTGACAGATTTTGCATCACAGCAGTAATACCGCTGAATGCAAGAAACCACAACAAATGGATTCAGATTTCTGATGTTGTAAATATCAGTACAGAAAATAAAATAAATAGCGATATGGATGCCCATAGATACATGCATTTAATTTTGTTTTATATAATTTTTTTTTTTCTTTCATCAATGTCTAAACATGCACATGCATTTTCTAAAAATATTGGAATATTATGAATTGTTTTGTCTGACCAGGCAGTAATAATATGAAGATGAAGTTGATGTGGAAACATTAAACTTCACCTGATATGTATACAACATGACTGACAAAGTATGTCTAATACCCTCGATTGATGTCTGCTCATAATTGTTTATCAGAAACTCACAACTCTCCTGTACTGTGGCTGTAGGCAATGGCAAGTACAACTTTCTTCTTTCTCCTTTCTAGGTAAGACAGCTCCACTGAGATCATCCCATGCCATAGTGTTTGGATGTTCTTCATATTAAGAATCTATTTCTGAAATGCACAGCTTTCTTTGTCACTGGATGAAATGAGCACAGAGATATATGAATTCCTTGCATTCCTCAGGTCTCAAATTCTTCTCTTTCTCTGGCAGTTTCAAGAATAGTGTCCATTTCAGTTCCTTCCTAGCTATTGATGAGAAACTCATAACTAGCTACACGAACAATGTTCCTCAAATCTACCAAGTATAAACACATACAGTCATTATCTTGTAGGCTGTTTCTGTGCACGCTGCCCATTCTGTCTCACAGGTGCTGGAGCAGCAGTGTCTTTGGTAGCTGGCTGGCCATCTTTGGTAGGGTGAATCTTCTTTTTCTTTGTCCCACCTCCATGGTGGGCTTTCCTGATTTTGTTCACATAGGCTTCAACAAATTGCTGAATCTTTTGGGGGTTGATGTTGCCGCTTTTGCTGTGACATACCTGAAGATTTCAAGACAGGAACAATCATATATCAAAAGCATGGATCAAAGGAAACATAAAAACGTTAAAGCAAATACAATCACACAGGAAAGATGATGATATTGCCCAGAAAATGCAGGTCCTTTCCTAAGCTTTGCCATCACATTTCCGAGTCTCACTCAACTGTTAATCTGTCTTTAAGATTCCCCTCCCTTCTGCTACACAAAATAAGCAAGTCAATGCCTTCGTGTGTGCCTAATACGCAGGCATTTTTGTCTTACTGTGCTGCGATTTCAAATAGAAGCCAGGGCTTTTAACCAAGCTGCAATCCTTCCACATCTGACATCACCACACAAATAATGAGCTTACCTTTGGTACAGCCTTTCTGAGGATGAGTTTGTACTGCTCCTTGGTAATTTTCTTAGAGCTGTAAAAAGGTTTGATGGCCAGTTTGACTTCATCAATTACCCTCTCTTGTAAGTGGAGTTTTTTCAGGTACTGAGGAATGATATATTGGATCTGGTCACCATGGGATTAGCATGGGTTAGTGTGCTGAGACAATAAATTTGAACACTGAAGACAGCATAAGACCATTACAGTTTTCTAGCCTTCCTTTTTAGATTAGCATGATTCCCGATAAATAAAAAGTTGATTATGGAGCCAATTTAAATAAAAGTGAAATTTACATGAAGAAAAGATTCCGGCCAATCATCTTCATAGTAATTCATTTTCATTGTTTTCTTCCCTTCTCCATCTATTCATAGTTAGCACACCTTGCATACACTGGCACTTCCATTGTTCTTGCTCGGTTAATGTTGGTAAATTTTCATGTTTTTACACGTTTTCAGGGTTGTGAACTGACAAAAATAAGAAAACCAATATACAAATTCAAATTACAATAGCTTATAAAAAGCTCCACTGACTAATCATTGCTAACAATTTACAGACAAAAATGAGAAAAAGTATATACTTCTTTCCCTAGCAAAGCTAAAAAGTGGTCAATTACCTTTTCCTTGTTAGTGAGATCTACAGCTGATGCAGGAACATCATCGTCATTGATTTCCATTCTCCTCCTTTTAGCACCTTGTCCTTTGGATTTATCTTGAGATGAAGTGCCACCACCTCCCGATGTCTGAGGCTGACCTTTTGGTGTCAGTTTTTCAATTACTTTGCTCAAGGCTTTCAGATACACAGCTGGTTGTATTACACCTTTGTCAGCAACAATTGTAGATCTAGAGTTGTCATTGGCTCTCCTAGAATCTGATCTTCTTCCTCTCCTCCTCCTTTCATCTCTGTCACTATCAGAGGAGTTTGGAGATGGAAGTTCTAGTTCACAATCATCCTCCCCAGGACTCATGTCCATATCTACCACTTCAGTGGATTCTGAATAATCCCCACCACCCCGGCTGCGAGCCGAGCGCATAGAACCTGAAGACATGTTTGGTGCTGAACTGCTCAGTAATGGACCTTTGCCCATGAGGGATGATTGTAGAGATGGCAAGGGGGGTGGTTGTTTGAACATTTGAGATTGTGACATGCCCATTTCATTTCTGTGGGCAGCCATTTTGGCTCTTTCAAGCGCCGGCAATAAACTTGTAATTTGTGCTAAAGGAGCCATGGCAGACACTGGCATCTGAGGTCTCATGTTCATTTGTTGTGGCATGGAGTCCCTTGGGGGGGGAGGTCGTGACAATGGTGGAAGTGATGAGAACTGAGATGGTAATCTGGAATTGTCAACTGGAAACATAGGACGGGTGTCTGGAGTAGGCAGTAAGCCCCGCTGGTTTGCTGGAAAGCCTGGTGGTGGTCCATTGTTCTGTGGCATCATATTACCTGTAGGACCATTTGCCAGTGGCCATGGTGGGAATCGCTGTGCCTGTCCTGAAACATTTGGTGAAGCTCCTGGAAATGGCAGTAGTCCCTGCTGTTGCTGTGAGGCTTGTTGTGGTGCTGGGGGAGGAGGTTGCTGCTGGAAAGGTGGACTCATCAAGGGCATTTGAGGTCGGAGAGCTCCAGGCATGGGTGGAGGCAATGCTGGTGGAACCACTGTGCTTGGTTCCGACAGTGCTGGTCCTGGAGGTGGTGAGGGTCTTACTTCCTCAGGGGGCGGATGATCTGGCGGTACTGGCCCAGGTTCTGATGGTGGAGTAGCAGGAGCTGCAGTTGTTACTGGGGTGGGAGCTCTGACCTCCTGCTCCTCACTCTCTTCAGTGGGATGTGCCGGATCATAATCTGATTCTGGCACAGACTTTTCGAGCTGTGGCTGTGTTTCTACCCTGTCAGCACGCTCATCCCGAGTTGGTGTTGCATCACCTTCTTGTTCTGAAGGACCATTGCTTTCTTCTGGTTCTGCTGGGTTAATCTGTATAAGAGCACTGCCCCTGGTGTTTCCTGAAAGTTCTGGTGGAGGAGGTATACTCTCCCCATCTATTACAGTTGTACTATCATCCTCTGTATTTGCATGTGTGACATCTATCCTAGATGGTGGGTCTTCTTCCTCATCCAGGTTTATGACAATTCTTTCTGGTTCCACAAGAATGACATCACTGGATTCTCCTTCATCTGAGCTTGCATTGTGAAAACTGAGACGATTGTGATTAAGATGACGACCACTGTCCCCTCTGTGTCGGGTACTACTGTCACTGCTGGAGCTGGACGATGAAGATGTGCTACTACTTCTTTCTCTTTCTCTCCTTAGACGTCTGTGTCTGCGATGATTACTTTCTCTGTCCTCTGACTCACTGTCTTCATGTGTCCTACCATGTCTCCTCCTCCTGTGACTTTCATCTCTGTTTTCCTTATTGGAACTAGCCCTTTCTGATCTTCGCCTTGGGCTTCGAGATCTCGAATGGGAAGGACGTCGAGCTCTTCTTTCGGATTCTCTTTCTCGACTCCGGTCTCGGTGCCTACGTTTAGACCTTTCTCGCTCTCTTTCCCTGTCTCTCTCTCCAGATCTTTCTCTTGACTTTGACCTATGGCGCCTGTGTCTGTTAGTTCTATCCCTTGAATGAGATCGTCTTACTCTTTCAGCTGAACCCGATCTTCGACGCCGTTCTCTTGATCCGCTCCTGGTACGTCGCCGTCTTCTTTCTTCAGGCTCCACCCTACGACTCCTATCTCTGTCTCTTTCACGTACAACTTCTCTTTCTCTTTCTCTTTCCCTGTCTCTATCTCGTATTCGTTCTCTTTCACCTCTACTCCTCTCTCTGTCTCTATCACGCTCTCTTTCACGGTCCTTATCCCTGGGGGTTCCATGTCGATTCTCCTTTTCTCGCCGAACTTCACGGGTATCCCTCACTTCATGATGCCGCCTCTCTCTCGATTCATGTCTTCTTTCTTCATGCCTTCTCCTGCTTCTGTGATCGGACTCCTCATGTCGCATTTCCTGGCTAGCACTACACTCTATATTCTGATCAAAACTTTTAACGGAATCTTCTGCACCAGAATCATGCCTTTTTCTGTAAGTTTTGCCTCCTTTCTGGAAGGTTCTTTCTTCATCAGCATCAAATGATGTTGCTAAATTTTCCATGTTGTCATCCAGATCTTCATCTCCTTCGTCCTGGACAAAAAATCCGGCCAAAAAGGATGGAAATTTCTGTGAGTCTTCATCTTGATTTCCCTCTTCAATTGTTGCCACTTCACGCCTGCTCTTTTTCTTTTTCCTCTCTTTTTTGTCTCTCTTTTTCCCTTTCTTCTTGCCTTCCTCCACAATCTCACCAGGCTCTCTCTGCTCATCTTCATGTTGGTTTCCTACATCAAACATTTTATCATATACTTCCAATGGTACTCTTTCCTCATAAGATTTTCTGCGGCCAAGACTGCCAAATTCTCCCTCTAACTCCCCTTCCTCCCTACTCTCCACACTTTGCCTATCTCTTCTAATCTCCACAAATCTCTGATCTTCAACTTCCACATTCTCTAACTGACGAGACTGTCCTTTTTTGTTTTGGTTTTTCTTGAGCTTTTTACCTTTCTTTTTCAGCTTTTTGGAACCGACTTTCTTCTTGGATTTTTTCACTGGCTGTGCTATGTCGTCTTCAATTCTTTCTGGGTCGCTCTCTTCTCGGAATAAATCAACCAATGCTTCCTCATTGCGAGTATCTATATCTTCTTGTCTTCGCAATCTCCCTAACTCTTCCCGCTCCTCATCTCTTAAATTAAAATGTCTCTGTTCCCTTTCTGGGGAAACAGTTTCTTCTTCCTGAGAACGTTTCTCATGTTTGTGGCCGTCTAGGTCTCCTCGCTGCTCATCCTTGTCACTCTTGGACCAGGGACTGCCAACACTGTCTCTCGTTTCACCATCCTTTTCAAATGGCTCTTTTTCTAAGACAAAGTCACTGTCATCAATTGTGACATCATATGGCACATCACTATTAATGTCATCCAGTAAAGAATTCTGCGTATTATCATCTGTGTCAACTGGTCCTAGAGATGGACTCTCACTTTTGTTTGTTTGTTGTGGACTTTCACTTTTGTTGGTTTTTAAAGGGCTTTCATCCACATTGGAATCCTCCTCCTTTTGGCTGCTTGGCTGGTTATCGTTTTCACTTATTTCTTCAACATTATTTTCTTCACCTATTTCTTCCACATTTCCCCCAACATTTACTTCATTCTCATTCTCTACCACTGCCTTTGGAGAACCTTGTTGATCTGATTCCTCATTGGTGTCAACTCCTGGACTTGAAGGAGCTTCCTGGGTCAGTATGTCCTGGGAGTCCCATCTTCCATCTGCATCCTCATTATTATCCGGGCTACCCTCTCCTTGGGAGTCATCTCCTTCTTTCTCACCGCTATTATCACTATCTCTTGTTAAAATAATGGAATTGTCAATGTGTGGTTGTTCTGGACTAGCATCATTATCCATCTCTTTAGGACTAGTAACTGTACTACTTTCCATATCTTCCTCTGGTGAGCAATCACTAGCAGACTCCCGCTGCTCATCTTTGTAACTGGAGACATTATCATCCCCTGCACTGACTTCTTCACCTGCCACCTTTGGACTGTCTTCAGATACTCCTTGTGTCTGTGCCTCTTCTTCCTCATCACTTAAAGTGGGATTGGCAGGATCATACTCTGACACCTCCCCGCCCACCCCAGCATCAGTATCTTGCTCTGCTTCCTCTCCTGCAGGCTGGGTCTCCCTAACAGCTTCTGAATCTGAATCCTTTGTGGGTTCTGAAGGATCATAGTCATCAGTGGGTTCTGAAGGGTCATAATCTTCTGTCAAGGATGCTTTCTGACTCCTTGCTGATCCATGACCTGCAAGCAAAATTATATCACAGTTATAATACTCATCCATCACTTCTAGTATCATTTATCTCTCTCTTTCTTAAAGCTGCAAGATGCTACAATACAGAAGAAGGTTGAAGTGAAAGTATATCCTCTACAGGCAAACATTAAATAGATCTTTAAAAAAATTAATCTGGTGTTACATAACAAATGAAGTTCTGGAATTTACTTAATAATGTGTTATTTCAGCTGGGAACATTGTACCTCCACACATATTTCCATCAACTCCGCTTGACTGAACGGATTATACACATTCCCATAAAAGTCAAACCCTACAAAACTCTTGTGTAACTATTCAAAACAGCAGTCTATTCATTTGTCCTTTAAGTTCAAAGCAATGGATAATAAACACATAGTGCTGATAATTTCATATCACTAATATCAGCTTTACAAAAGAACCTGAAAAATTATGATAAATTTCCTCTTCTATTCTTCATAAGACAGTTTTTTTTAGCTTTTAATTCTTTCCATCACTTTTATTTAAAGAACTTGTGGATCTACATTCTCAGCACAAAAAAAAATATAATATTTTCTAGTGGTGCTGACATAAAACAAGAAAGGCCAATGTTAGAATTTTGTGCAGCTTAAATCATTACCATCCTTTTTCCCCAGATGCAGTTCTTTGTTCTCCTCCTGCTTAGCATCCAGATCAATCTCCATCCCTCCTTCATCATCGGAGGTGTCCCAGCCATAGTCCATCATTTTGATGTTTGTTTACAGAAGACACAACTCGTATTTTCTTAAAGAAAATAATGTTTCACAAATTTCCTGTCTCAGGTGTTCATGCTTCATCGACAAACAATCATCTGCAAATGAGTCAAGAGAATACAATTTTGTAATAATCTATACCATACTTCACAAGAATATTAATCCGACAGCAAAGATATTTTATAAATATCTACATACAGCAAACTATTATTGCCCAGCAATATCACTGACTTTACATGACAAATGTTCTGATCACAAAACAGCCTGGCAATATTTAGCCCTTTTCAGCCATGACCAAATTAGTCTGTGATATGAACAGTTATCTCCTCATTTTCATCTAGAGACGCACAGCACATCTTAAGTCAGTATCAGTTCTTGACATGATATTTTACTCAATATGCTACCTTGTCCCATCAAATAAACTCTTCAGAGTTCTCACAAATGCCTATTGCCCACCACAAATAGCTTTCCATATCACCAACAAAAACATGATTCTATTTAATGTTCAAATCTTCAGGACAGAGAAAAAGAGAAAGGAGCGAAATGTAATTCCACACTCAAAACTCAGAATCCAAAAATACTTATGATTGAAGTTCTGTGACACAAGTTTGTCTGCTTGGACTGACTGAAGTTTTACCTTTATTCTTTCTCTAACTGAACACTGAGTAGACTAAGGCTACACTAGTTACAGAGTCAGCTGGAAAAAGGAAAACAGTACAAATCCCTTTGAGCATAAGACTCAGTGATCTCCTAATACGACACCAAACACACCAAGAATAAGAAATGACACTCAAGCCGAAACTCAAAAATATGGTTTCACCTTTTGCCCTGTCCTGCTCAAGGATTGGATTTTCTCGGTTTGGCACCCAGTCCCAACAGCAGTATTTTTATTCACACTGGTCTAAAGCAGTAATCAAATGTATATATATCTAAAAACAATTCTTTTTTTAAAAAATGCTGCATCTTCAGACACAGCACTGTAATCATGTCTATACCAATAAGCTGAAATTTATCTTGTCTTGAATCACACTCAGTTTCTTTTTCCCCCCTCCAGTAAGCCACCACAAACATCTCTTTCTTCATTCCTAGAATTTCCACCAGAAAGTTTCAAGAATGCTGTGCCTAGGAGCATCATCTCAGACAAAATAACACTGAATTTATGGTGAAAATTTGTTTCATACAAAAAGGAGATTTACACACTGATGCACAAACATGGCATGCCATTATAACTCTTAAACTTACAGATAATTTAACCCATTTCTCAAAAAGTAAACTGTACACAAAGGAGAAGTTCAGAAGAAAAAGAATACTAATGAATTTAATTGTCATTTCCTTAACTATCTTTACTTAAGATAGCCTCAGTGTAAGACAGTGCAAGTGTAATGAAATCTCTATGAAACAAGTGTAAAATACAATTCTCTCTGGCACTTGGCTGCTCAGACTGTAATCAAGATAGCTTTTCGTCAGCTTGCTCCTGAAGACATCCCTTTGACCACAAAAGGAGAGAGTAAGAGGCCACTTTTTCAGACCAACATAAAACACTGAAACACTGTAACCTCGAACGCTTCTACAAGCTATTTTTCATTCTGGCAATCACAATATTTTGTCTCATTCCACAGAGTTCTACAGTCCAGCAACTATAGACAGCTGGTTTGACTCATAACAACAAATATTTACTCAAGACTGGCAAAGTCTGTTTAGTGAGTACACTTTTTCGAAGACCCATTATGCAAAGTTTTGCTTACTTTCTTCCATTATCCAATTATATGGTCATGTCCAACGACCAAAATCAAGAGCTGCAGGTTCCTAAAACCACTCCAGTCTACTATAAAACTAAATCATCTCTGACAGTTGCTTCCAACACTGAAGTGAATTTTCCAGTGTCCTATGATATGAAAGGGACAAGTTAAAACAAAAGTGACACACAGTATCTCGAGAAAACATTTCAGTAAACACTTCACAACCAGCAATGATGCCAATTAAAAAGATATGAGAATTTTGAGTTTTGTTCTATCAGTACAGTTGTGGCCGGAAAATGCCCCAGGCAATTCTGCATTTTTTAGACACAGTAATCATTCAACTGAGACTAAGAGAGAGGAAAATACACAGGTCAATCACACCACACATTCCCAACTGAATTCATGATGTGATATGGGACTGGAAATGATAGAGGCTAAAGTACAGAAGATAAAGTCTGGAGATGTTAAAGCTGATTCTCCTCTGGATTCGCCACATTGTTCATCAGCTTTTTCCCAACTAATGCCATCTGTCAGCCAGTATGTACAACATATCTCTATTCATGCATCCACAAGAACATCCACACACTTTCAAACAGCTAAAATTTCCAGACATCCCACATCTCCTTCAGGTCAGCGATTTTTTTCAAAATAAGCTGATGAAGCACAAATCTTACATTGCCTATGGTATAGTATTTCCCTTTCATTTAATGTTCAATAAAATAAGCTCAATAATAACCTATTCCTGACATCAACATATTACTTAATCAGAAAACAAAGTGATCCACTGCCAAGTTCAACCAGCACACACATCTTTCAGTTTATCTTCAATAGTGATAACAAGATGTGACTTGTATTACTTAATTCATTATTCTACAATTCTAAATAATATGACTGAACCTAACTTATAAATAGAAACTGTGAAGTTTTCAGAAATTTTGCCAGCACATCATCTCCACCAATTTTTTAACTTTTTTTTTTTTTCAACTAACATGGGCTCCTTAACATATTATGCAATATGCAAATGCAATCTTTTGATATTGAGTATCAGTGGCCTAATGGTTGGGCTGTTGGGACTCGGGATCCAAGGTTCCAGGTTCAAATCCTGACTGGTCCTGATATTTTGTCCTTGGGAAAGGACAATTTACACACATTTCCCGACTCAGCCCAGGTTCAAATGGATACCCGACTAGAGACAATGATTGATGTTATTATGCTGATAAGGATTTGAGTGCCTTGTATGAGGATGTTTATGAATGGCTTCTTTGGGTCTGTCAGGGTAACAACAGACTGTAAAACAATTAGAGCCTGTACTGTACGGGGATAAGCGCTATATAAATGTTCTCTATTATTATTATTTATTTCTGTTCTTATCTATGAAGGCAAGACAATCTGATTCATTTATACCATGAAGTCAGTAGACCACTGTGTGACTGAAACAGCAAAGAAATCTTTCCCATTTCTTCAGTGGTATTCAAGCATGCAACACTTTCATTGAAATGCAGATACCTAACTGCTCAACCATGGTGCCTCTTTACTCTTTCTCACCAGGCAGTTGGTTATTAAAGGGCATGAGGTTCTGAAATCAGGTTTTTGCTCAACAGTATTTGATTTTGGGTTTTTGATTTCTTTTAAAAGTTTTGCCTTTTTTTAATACAAAAAAATGGTGTAAAAAAGTTGATATGCCCATTCCAAGGTTTGGAAGAGTGGTCATTCAAAGGCTGACCTCTACCATCCAGACTCTGGCTCAGCTGGAGCTCTATATGCAATGGCAGATAATCAATATTTTGCTGGCAACGGGTGATTGGCATATAAAAGATTCGATTATGATCTCCTTCACAATTTGGGAGCCACAATGCCAGGAGGGCAAGGCATATTAGCTGACCATCTGAGGCCCTGACCACACCGAATATCAGTGACAGTTTTTGCCTGGGCTTCTAAAATTTCTCAAAATGATGTTTTTTGGCATAAATATATGATGTTTTGGGGATTTTTTTATTTCTGGAGCAACTGCCATTGAATCTGATATGCTACAGAGCAAGGCCATAAAAAAATTATCAGAAGGAATCTCCAACATTTTAAATTCTCAGAAATTTGAGTTTTTGGAAAATCTGTGATTTTCGTAAACATACATGTACTGATTTTAAAAATTTGTGGAAAAAAAAAAAAAAAACATAGCCAATTATCAAAAATCCGTTCTGATCATTTTTAGATATTGTTCTAAAAAGTGTGTACGCAAAATTTCAGGCTAATCACCTAAAAAATATTGAATCCTACTTATAGTAAAATTATGCAATATCGGGTCGCAAAATTTAAGATGGCAGCCATTGCCATAGCAACCATGTATGATTTCAACTTTTTTTTCTCCTGTTGTCCTCTAAATTGATCATGTCGAATTTGATGGAAATGGTTAAAATCATCTTCTCTCAGCGTTTCCAAAATAACTCCCGGGACCCCCCATCCCCTTCAAACAAGTACTGGAGACATCCCAGATGATGATGTTATTCTGTTACCTGCTGAATGACAATTTTTGTTTTTCCTTCTTTCATGACATGGAGAATTGAAAGCGAAGTTCAGTCAACAAAGAGGAGTATGTCTGCCATCTCCCATATCGAGATAACCTCCACCGGGAGGTTGAAAGACGTATATAGAATGTAACATCTCCCATCACAGCATAAGATTCTTGTGTCACTCAGCCCATCATGATATACTCAAGATTATTCTCTTTTCATAAACTCATTTCCTCTAATACTACAACCAACTTAAAACACTCCTCACATAAACGGGAAATAAAACCTGTACCTACTTTACAACACAAAACTGATAAGGTTTTTGCTCTAATTAGAGCACACATTCTATAGGCCATACATCCAAAAATTCATTTTCATCATATTATCAATGAAATAAATGTGCAGTTCGGTGCACTTTCTCTGGGATCCATAAAAAATGTGGCCGCAAGCCACAGCATGTAGCCACATTTTTTCCTTTCTCCCACATGATCACTGCACTTTTCACTACTGTTGCATTTTTTGACACTTTTTGACGTTTCTGCATTTTTTTTTAATGGAAATCTGGGGCTGATCTCTAACCTGGCAAGAAATTTTATATAACTATATTATGTCCATTGAAAGCTGACTAATGCAACATTTTTTTTTTTTTTTGCATCCATTCTGTAGAGTTCTAGGGAAATAAGAATGTTTTTGGAGACTAGACTAGTTGTTACAATCACTGCATCCAGGGCATTGCCATAAGCAGTAGTCCTACCTAATGCTGTCAGTAATATCGATGTCTGAGGACTTACAGCATGCAGGTCTATGGCGACATAATGTATTCTGTACGAATACAACGACTTATGTTAGATCCCACCTGCCCAACATATTTTTTGATGGGTGGTCATTCATGAGCACCCATCCCAAACGACCGCATGGTTAATCATAGATTTTGTTTTTCACTCTTCTGGACCTAGATCTGCTCACAGCATGACAGTCCCAAGTGCCCTATCCACACACACCCTCTCTTTTTTTTTATCTTTTCAGCTGCAGTGCACGTTGCCCACCGCGACTATCCAATTCTATGAATATGACTTTCTTGGTGTAGATCCAGCATGGAATTATTCTCTGTAACACTGCAAATTTTTATGTGATTTACTTGTTCTGATATCAGCCATGTTTTGTTTACCATACCTATATTTAGGCTTACATCACTGGCATCAAGGACTGAAGGCCGTGGGCTGCCTTGAACATCATGATATATAATATATACCTATCTTTTCAACTTTACATAAGATGAGCTTGAAAAGACAGAACTTCAGTTGTTATACTACATGTTAGTCATTGCTGGTAAGATTTCCTAAACACCTTCCTAACACAGATTTAAATATGTATACAAACGATGACGCTATGGAACTTTATTTATATGCATATGCCCATATTCCTTTGGTTTGTTAGGTAACTAATAGCCTACAGAATTTATTATTCTAAAAAAAAGTTGACCCAAATTATTTTTAAAAATGTCTACTTCTTTTTTTTTGAGTTGCATTTTTACCGCACTTTTTGGGCTTTTGCCTGCAATATTTGTAGCATTTTTCTGCATTTCTGATGGCATGTTTTGGCTTTTTTTTTTTTTTTTTGCTGAAAAAAAAAAAAATGTCATTTTTCACGGATCACAGCTTTCTGCTCTGACAACACTGGCTCAATGCCAGCTCCGTTCCATTGGCCATGTGCACCAAATAGAGGATGGCCACATTCCTAAAGCCCCGCTGCATGGTCAGCTGGATACAGAATACTACCCCCTAAGGCACTCAACACTGCATTTCAAAGATATACAAGCGTGGCATGAATGTCCCCGAAACACTTGCAGAAAACTGCAGTAGGTAGAGAAGCACAATACACAAGGATGTTCCCAGAGGAGAAGTAAAGCAGCTCGAACAGTTAAATGACAGAATAAACCGCACAAAGGAGAGACAAAACAAAGAAGCCGTCAACTTGCTATCTAGCTTTGCAACAGCTATGGCAGACACTGCCATGCATAGGCTCGATTGCTGAACCACTTAAGATGATGTTCCCTATGAACTGGAGTGACTAAACCGGATACAGCCATTGCCTCATGAGACAAAAGGAGGCTACTACAAGTTGCTCGAGTATACTGAATTACTATGGTATTGCACATCATTCTAACTGTTTTAGGAAATTGGCTGACAGATGAAAAGGGTCTTTCCAAGAGATATTTCACTACCACCAAATTTCATTGCTCTGCTAATATCCCATGAATACTGATTATTATCTGAACTTCTTGAATCCATAGTTGTCTATGGATTTTGAACTTGCTGCTTCCAAAGTAAATAGTCCTGGTTATCATTTCATGTTTATTCTTTCACATTCCACATGAATCTTGTATCTGATGGACTTGTATTCACCCTGTACATGTTTAGAAATATCTTTGTCCTTCACTGGCTTCTGTGCAAACTATTTAATATATTTAATCATCTGTTTTGAAAAACGCTTAAAAAAAAAAACAAAACAAAAAAACTCTTAGTTACATCCAGTCCAAGCTTTTTTTCCCATATGGTATAGATTTCACACAAAACAATTGTGTGCATTTAAATGATGTCATACAACATCCAGAAGAGCTTTTTCTTTAACAATGCATAAGTCAATGGAGCTAAAAAAAAAAAAAATTTTCTTCTTCAATATAAACTCAGTTGTACATCTGCACCAATGCACAGACTAATTTGGTCAATACAAAGTTGCTGGGCTGCAATATTGCAGCATTGAATTTCCACACATATTTCACTGATATATGTGCAAAATCTGAAAATTCTGCTGCACAGATGAGAGGCGTGTTGTTGTCACACAAAAAGACTGCTTGTTCAAGGGCTGAACAGATTATCGATATAAATGTTATTGTTACAATTGAAGAGAATATTCTTTCATTATGGCTGATTTTACATTTCACAAAATGATAAAATTTTCACAGGAAACAAAATCTGACTGGAAAATATTCTCAGTTCCGATAACTGTTAGGTATTATTTTTTCCTTTTTTTTTTCTTTAAATTTCAAAAGGGGAAAAAAATAAAAGGAATTGCTAACTGAACAAACTAAATACTTACTTCATTTTCCTTGACAAGCAAATCTTTTTGTGTGATGCAACAGCCTCCCAAACTGGTACAGGGCAGAACTCAAAATGCTCAAAAATTCTGACGACCGCTGCATAATGCTCGGCTTTGCAGGTTGCCCTTAATTTTCTGCTCAAGGTCAATCGCGCCTGTGCCCGCTGATACATAAAAACAGCAAAGGTGATGGCAAACAGGATTCATGTCACAATTGAAGTTGCTCATATAGCGACAACGTTTCAAGCAATCTTCATACTTTTGACATGTTTTAATTCCTATTTGCTTTACCTGCATATTGGTTGAGATTTCAGGCTTTTAGCCTTGTTGATGTGACAGTGAGGTGGACATAACACTGGCTGTTCTTCATAAACACAAGCCAAACATTCACATTTGCTCTCAAATCATTAAATATCAAGAGAAATAAAGTTCTTAAATGCTCTGTTGCCATGACTTGAGGGTGCAAGGATGTATCACATTCTGTCATGATAGATCCTTCATAAATTCAAAAATCAATGAGAATTTCCCAGAATGACAACTACACATTTTGCCGAGGAATCAGTATGCCATCAAGTTTTGCTTCAGTTTCCAAACTTATTGTTTTAAAAAAAAAACCCAGTGCACAAAATCTGCAAAGTTTACGTTAGCAGATGCAAAATGCTTGAGATAATGCAGGCTGTTAGTTTTATGGATCAATTCTTTGTTTCTATTAAAGTGGACAACATATACTGTAATCAACTATAAAATCTGAAAAGTTATGAAATTGCAAAACTTCCCTCATCAGAGAAGAATGCCATTTATTCTTACTGCTGCAGACCTAAATCAAAGTAAGGAAAGGGAGTGTCTACAATACCCAATCAGGGATTCTCACTTCCAATACCAAAATCCTGATTTTCCTTTTCACACTGATTCTACACATTTTCCTCGGAGCAATCTGATGTGTTAATTTGTTAACCGTCCCAATATCCCAAAATTGATGCACATTCGACTTGTACATGGATCGCTGAAGAGGAAAAGTGAGAAAAAAAGAAAGAGAACAAGGTCACTCACAAGCTTTTTTTTTATTACTTTGAACTAAGGAACTATAATAGTGACTGTAATTTTTAAAGGTTTAATCCCAGGCCGCAGCTTTTTCCTGTTTTCTAGATCTCTATTTTGTTCCTTGTATTATGTGTGTTTGTATGTTTTTGACAGAATGTTTATATTTTTGCTACTTTATTGTTTTTTTTAGAAGGTAGTTGAAGGACATTGTGGAATAGAGGCTCTAGACATAGCTAAGAGTTGGACTTCAGCCGTATGGATCTAATTCCTGTCTAGATCAAGATCTTACGCATGACAGTACCAAAATCAATGCATGCCAAACATGTTATGTAAACCTTTACCAAACCTATGAGTCAAATTTATTCTATCAAATTTAACTTCAGTTAAGGAATCTACCGATGATGCATTCGGTTTCTCCCACACCAGAGATTCTACGCTTTGCTGAAGAGATTGTAGCCCTTTGTGGACGATTCTTGCTCCTTCTATTCAAAAGTGCATTTTAAATAACAGGTTTGCAAAATTTTAATTACAAAGGATCACTGAAACTTGTTACCATCTTCAAATTTTATCATACTATCAGCCTAAGTAAACCAATCTCTTTTAAAGCTCATTCTCAAGCAAATGCTTTAGACAATAAACTTAACAAGGTCTTGATGGTAATTATTTAAAACTAATGTCTGCAAGCTCATAAAATGCTATGGCAACTCAAGTGGGCACACACACGAACATTAAAATTGACATTTAATCACGGTGCAATTAATCCCTGAAATTCAGCTTGTGCCATACGACAAACTTATTGTTCATTCCTTCACAGAATTCCAAAGTCTTGTGAGGCCTAGCCTACCATCTAGGGTATTTTTAAGTGCTAATCATTTCATATTATGTAGGCTTACATTTTTTTTTTTTGGAAGATTTGGTTTCAACTTTTGACAAAGAAAATATTTCTTTATTTGTGGACTAAAGAATAACGTGATTTTTTCTGGTGCAAATGTATAGATCTAGAGGAAACATTTAGCTCATGCACTAGTGAATTAACAAATCATAAAGGCCATGCATCTTGCATTTTCTCTTTATATCCTGCTCCACCAATAATTCCTAGGTTTAATTTTCAGATTGGCATAGTGGTCTCCACCTAAGAACCCTGCCGCTGGGAGACAAACAAAGCGGGCTCTTAGGCAGATGGGTTCTTAGGTGGATTGGAAAATTACGCAACCCGTCTGACCACAGATTGTTTTCACTACTGTGAATAGTTGATCGTTACTGTCAGTTAAAGATTCATCTATGCCTATAAGTACAGCCTTTTTCCCCTTGTGTAATTATATCTAACAATTCCTGACCTTTCTTTGCATATGATTACACCAATAACAAATAATATCCAGCATTTAAACCTCGAGTGAGTTTTCACATAACGGTAAATTATTGTGGAATGAAAACATGATATTGCTTTGCCATCCTACTGATAATCGCATGCGCCTTGAGTGACTCAAGTGTCTACAGACCGACCAAAGAAGCAAAACAACTGAGAGGTCACGAGGGTAAACTTTACACCTCCTTATCCATAGAGCCAATCACAAGTGCCGTCCCACGTGTTGTCAAACAAAGAAATGCTTACATGTTGGTCCACAATATGGCCTGATTATGCAGTTATACATCAACCATCCATACATCACTTCCATTCCTTTGTGTACCTGTTCCCTCCACTCCCGTCCCCATTTTACTGCACATCTGTGAGTTTCTCTCAAGTGGACATTATGATGTGAAATTACACCTTAAGTACTCGTGTGTCTTGGCTGACACCGGGCTCTTAGGCGGAATATTTATTTGGGAGCAGGTTCTTAGAGGGGTAAATTATAGAGAAAAAATTCCGATTCGCAGCAGAGGCAGGCTCTTGGGCAGACTGGATTCTTAGGTGGAGATCACTGTACCAAAATACCATGGTGAATAGGCAAGTATACACATAAAAGACATGGGAAAAAAACTTTATCTTTACAAATCTGAATGACATTTAGTATGCACATCTACCAGGACTAAAAGACAGGCTAACACTTTTCACATCTCACAGCATGCTTTTGACGAACAGATTTTAACACTGGTCCAGTTGTCTTTCCAATGACAACAATATAGATCTACCATTATACCAAGCCTATGAATTGGATTTCTAGGCCACTCGGATGAGCCTTTCATACATTTATCTCAGCCCTTATTTCTGAATTCTAAGCACTGGCTCCACATCTAGATCTAGATTCTAC
Organism: Peronia peronii; assembly: GCA_039654565.1. Lineage (NCBI taxonomy): Eukaryota > Metazoa > Mollusca > Gastropoda > Systellommatophora > Onchidiidae > Peronia > Peronia peronii. The sequence goes on from JBCEWB010000021.1 coordinate 594,372, forward strand.
ATCCTAGTGCCAGAATTTCAAAAGGTTCGGGTTTATTTTTGGACAGATATAGACCTAGATCTAGATAAAATCTAGATTTAGATCTGGACCTAATTCTAGATCTAGTCATTTCTTGATAGTACCAGTGGACATTTGACTGTATAACAAATCTCATATTGCACTGAAGCAGAACTTTATGAAAACTCATCCACCCCATCACTATAATAAGTTTTGTGAATAAATTTTCTGTCTGACATGTAGATCCAGGTAGATCTAGATCTAGATTCCAGATCTAGAATCTTGATCTGGATTCTAGATCTCGATATGGATTGGAAGAGCATCTAATCTGACGAGTGTCTGGCAACAGGCAACAAAATCATGAAGCAGAGCATTTCCTGCTGATCATGATCTCTACGCTCATGTGATATGCCATGAAGAGTTTAGCCTTCTACAAAATTTACATAACCGTGAAAACAAGTAAGGTAAATTAACCTTCAGTGTGGAAACAATAACCCCGAATTTCCACACGCTTCACATCTTCTCCACAAATTCAGCCATGTTAGGCAAAACGCCCGGATGACTGTATGGCAAAGTGAAAACGAGACGCCGACACATTCGACTCAATACTTGATGACGTCATTGTTAATATTTTTGATTTCTTATTATTTTTTATGTGTCGAGAGAATTATCTTCAATGTAACTGTTGTTCTGTCTTTCACAAGAGATAAATTTAACATAACACTTCTCAAACAATGCTTCGACAAAGACATTTTGGTTTACGATGAAAGAGTAGGCCTAAATGACTTTTAAGAACCTATCAGCTGAGAAGTCGATGCTGTTACAGTAATTATATCTTTGTTTTCTTGAGCCTTTCCATACTAAGAAAGTAGGATTATCTCTGCTTTAAGTGGCTGCCTGTTTTGTTTGTTTGTTTATTTGTTTTCTGTGTGTGGATTTTTGTGGCAGAAATTTGGAATTTGGAAATTTTGTCCGGACAGCGGCACTCCACTTACTCTTCATCGATTTTTAACTGCCCAGTGTTCTTTAACGTGCGTGACGTACACACGGGACCTCCGAAGTATAACCGGCCTTATCCAAGAAGGCTAGACCTCGGGATTCCCTACCCAGAGGGAGCCAGGGAACTGTTGAGTCACTGAAAAAATGCAGGTTGTTGATCTTCGTGTCCTCCCATTCCCCGGTGGGAGGACCCGCGAGTTGAACATACAACCTCAGGACGTGAGTTTTGTTGGGTTTTTTTTTTTCACCACGGAGGAGACGCCAAACCCCCAAGCCACGGCGACCCCCTGTAATATGTCATATAGGTCTACTAGCTCTAAGCCTATGTGCAAGATTGTTATGAGGATTGAAAAATCCGCCAGGATAACCACACCCAGGAGGTTAAAAGATGTACACTTAAAAAGAACGTAATGTACCGTGACGGATTGGAGTAAAGTTACAACATGATAAAATATTTAGTATCGTAAACACTACGGGCATTTTTTTTTTTTTTAAACCCTAACAGTACCCGTGGAAGCATCTGAAAAATAACGAAATCTATATTTAGTCATGTTCAAGAATTTACAAGTTACTGGTTTTCTTATTATAATTTATATTATTTCGAATGCAAAATATAAAGGATGAGTCTTTGAGCAGATGAATCCCTTGTTAAAGTTTCTACTCACATATGCGATAAAAACACTGAAGAAAAAAAGGCTGCTGTCCGGCATCTTTTGCTGCGATCCCACAAGATTTGCAAATACAAATAAAAAGGAAAGTCGAAATCGCCCTAAAACTGGGACTGAGAGACTTTACTAATAAACAATAAGGGTGATGGAAAACGATTTTTATCAAAAGAAACAGATCCCTCTCACCGGCTCTGTTCTGGCATAAAGCTAGAAATTTAGAATGGTGATGAACCGAGCTGATGACGTATTAAAGAGAAAAAAATGCAAGTGAGATAGCTTTATGTATAACAGAGTAAGCACCAGTTAATTCCAAACTTCTGGAATATTTCCAGGTCAGTTGAAACTCTTAATACAGTATTCCAAAAAGTGTACTAGATCTCGAAATGTTATTAACATTTTCAGGAAGATGACAATAATTTATAATGTAGACCATCACCATGTAGAAAAAAAAAATATATATTTTTACCTGTTGGCCTATTATTATTATTATTAATATTATTATTATTTTGTTGTTCAATTGCTTACTTGCCATAGAGTTGTTGTATGTGTAGTTGGTTAGGAGCAAATAATAGAAAACCTTGAATCGTGCAAATTAATGAGAAGAGCATGAAATTTCATATTTGAAATAGCTTGTTTTCAGCTTCAAAATTCGATGTAGAAACATTCTGTCGTTTGCTTAGAAGGTGAGATGTACGTTGTTAAGATACAAGCAGGTAGGGAGCATAGAAGTTACTCAGTTAATGCATAAATATACTGCATAATATTGTCACTTAGAAAGCAAGCTAGTTGTTGTCTGGGGGCGTAGACATGAAGAAATAGAACAATACTTAGGGAAAAACGTAAGCCCGTGGAATATGGAACCTCATTCTCTCCGAAACAACTTAAACGTTATTTTTGGTTGAAGATAGTCAAAACTGTCTTTACCATTTAGCCGAGAGGAAAAAGCATCAACTTCCACAAAATTAAAATAATAATTTATTCAGTTTGTCAGAGAAAAAAAGGGATGAAAACAAGTAAGTCCTGCAGAATCAAAACGAACTGATGTAGGACAAGATTGTTTCATGTTATGTCAAGTTTGTCTACACCTTCGACAGTTTGTCAAAAACGCATGGGCTGCTGATCTGATATTATAATTATGGTGTTTGAGAATGTTATACGTTATTTAATCTATTCAACAAAACCAAAAACAACGGAAAAGAGGACAGCAATACATATTACATCGCTCAGACCAAAAAAAAAAGAAAAAAGAAAAAAAAAAGTTTCTTAGACAAAAATGTATTAGAGGGTGTATCGACCTACGGCTACATCGATAGAAATGTGGAGATAAGAGAGCTGACAACTGTCCAAAATAAAATAAAACCAGATAATCTGCCTATTGTTTTGCTGAAACTAGTTAAGTACACTGTCCATCACAACAGGAAAATTGGCGTAAGAAAAAGAACAACATAGAATAGATCTTTATACCTTGCTTACCCTCAATGATCTATTTACTTGTCACAAATTTCATAATTCTTTACACATATTTTATTGGTCACGCCAACACCGAGGAGAATATAGCCATTCTGACGTTGGAGAAATTGAACATACTGAATCCATCATAGCCCTTACTGGTAAAAAAATTATTTCTTGAAGACAATTTGCAGTCCATAATTTGTGTGGCTGATTAAAATGTACAAACCAGAATAATAAAATGAGAAGAGAGACTCGAGGGAAGCAAAGATACATCCCAGGAAATGAAAGTACAGGCTCCTGCCTATTAATGGAATAGCAGATTTAGACATATAATAATCAATATGCATCGGAAAGAGAAACTTGTCTGTCGCTTGTCACTAGCATCTTTTCATATAAACAAATTTAAGGGGGGGGGGGGTTCTGAAATTTGGATTTTGCTAAAAAAAATGCGATTTTGGGTTTTTTTCTTTTCAAAGCCCTTCCT
>JBCEWB010000021.1:607208-625168 GCA_039654565.1 Peronia peronii
CCTAATTATCGATAATGGGAAGCATGGTTGTCAAGGTGTAAAGTTTGACAATTTGTGCTATCAGAAAGGGAAAAAAGTAATTATTTGACGCATACATGGTTATCTAAAATGCTAATTTAACCCTTTTATGAACATTTTGGGGTGTCAATGATGGTATGGGGTCGAAGAAAAATGGTTATAGGAACAGAATATTGAAAGAACAAAATTTTGAAAAAAAAATGTTGATATCGATATTTTTCAGCCGCAGGTCACCTTAAGAATGACAAAGTACATAGCAAAATGACTGTTCTGAAAGAATATTTTGTAATAATGCAAGTTTTGTTTTAAAGGTTTTCATTATAACCGTTTTAGAGTGTCATTTGAACAATTGTCTTTAATCTTTCTCATGGACGGTTACAAACTACTGGTAAAGCAGCAAACTTGTTTGAGTTGCCTGTCATTGTCTTTTCATTATAATCGCATTTTATTCGGTCAGGCAAATTGTTGATTAGACAAGAAATCACTGACATCAGGATATACAAATGCACAGTTTGAAAAAGTCAGATATCAAATAAAATTGTTTATTGCAGGTGCCAAATGATTTGAAAATCAGCTTTGAGTACAGATCAAAATGAATCAATAGGGATTTCATTTTTTTGTCTGCTTTCATCTATCTGTTTTTAGCATCCAAAGAGACGCAGACTTTTAGAAGACTATGAAGTACCTAAATATTTCCGTGATGACTTATTCAAGTACGCTGGTGAACATAGAAGGCCGCCTTACAGGTGAAGACAGTGTTTTCTCTTCATATTATGGATGAAAATGTACATCTTGTAGTGGCGATAAATGTTCTAAGTTGTAAAATCCGTAATGTCAGGTGTTATTAAAAAATAATTTTTTTTTTTTTTATGGGCATGGCATTAGTTCAAAGTTAAATGGTGAAAGAAATTAGCTAGAGTTTGAATTAGGTAGGTAGATTGAATGATTGTATTACTCAATAGTTGTTTCACATATTTTTAATCAGATTGTGTAAACATACCTTTGTTTTTGTGGAAAGGGTGACAATAGACATGTCTGACCTTTGACTGATAGCCTTTATTCATTGTAAAAGAGGAGAATATCTTGGTTTGATTTTAAAGTATTTATTAGCATAACATAGCTCTTTCTTTTTAGATGGTTTGTGATGGGTCCAGCTCGATCCGGAACAGGGATACATATTGATCCCTTAGGTACTAGTGCCTGGAATGCTCTAGTCATGGGTCACAAAAGGTTAGTTCATGTCTTTGATTCTGTTGCCAGCCTCAGGGCTTCTCATTTGTATCAATAGATGAAAGTAACATTATGACTGAATATGAATGTTAATTTTTAATGTAAAATTGAGTTGATAAGATACTGAGAAATAACCACTTCACTCAGTACTAAATGTACATGGAAAAGATAAGTCTTCAAAAAAGAAAAAGAAAAAAAAATCTTCAGAGAGGTTAACAGAATACCAGAAATGATCTGATTGCATTACAAATAATTATTGAAAAATCTTAATTGTCATTTTTTGTCTTTTTCCACCCAAGATGGTGCCTGCTTCCAACAAACACACCCCGCGAGCTTCTGAAAGTGAAAACTGATGCAGGAGGCAAACAGAAGGATGAGGCCATCACTTGGTTCACATACATCTACCCTAAAGTCAAGAGTCCTGACTGGCCAGAAGAGTACAAACCTGTAAGTTTTTTTTTCTTGTTATTTTTGTTTTGCTTTCTGTTTTTTTGTGTGTCTGTCTGTCTGTCTTTGCCTGGATTTAATTGTCGGGTAAACCATCCAGTCAGTTTGTTAGTGTTATCATATTCAGGGTTTGATCTAATGGATTAGCAGTGATTATATCAAGCTCTCACATCATAATGATTTTCTGTGACATTCTTCTCCAGTATCATGACACTGATTAAAACTTTATCAACTTTCAGCATTTTTTTTTTTTTTAATTGGTTTTTCCTTGGTCTGGACAAAGTTTTTATGACATTTTTCTTCAGTAAAGATGTCCTATCCATTTTTGCAATAGGAATCAATCTGGACAACTTGCTGGCGATGGCTAGTAAAAGTGGGGAACATGTTGAAAGAATTTAAGCCTCACTAGTGCTTAAAGGCAGAAAGCTGGAACTTAGTAATGATTATAATAATTTGTCTTTTCAGCTGGAGATCATCCAGGGACCAGGAGAGACAGTGTTTGTTCCAGGGGGCTGGTGGCATGTGGTCATCAATCTTGAAGATACAGTGGCTGTCACACAGAATTTCTGCAGTATCATCAACTTTCCTATTGTCTGGCACAAGACTGTGCGGGGCAGACCCAAATTATCCAAGAAGTGGCTGAGAGCCTTGCGGGTAAACAAGCTCATTGATGATCTTTATCGTAAACTTCAAAATTTTTTTTTATTGTTGTTGTTTATTTTGTTGACGTGGATTTATGTTGTTCTTGTACGTGTGTTGGTATGGGTTTGTGGACCCTATGTTATTTTCCCCCAAAAACTGTTCAAATGAAAAAAATAGACTTATTATATTCGAAGTCTTCTGTCTGGAAGAAAGAAATGATGCCAAATTTTATAGCAGAACTGATTGAGTTACAGAGTAAAATGTGGTTGAAATTGAGTGCTCATCTCTGCTGAAATATAAAAAATAAATACTTAGATCTAGTTACAATGCTAAAATTGCATTCCATGGTAATTGATAATGAGTGATCGACTCTGTTGTTGGATAATTGTGGCAATGGAAAGGAGGCCAGATTCATTGCTTCTCACTGTAAATGTTGAGTTATGGATTTGCTGAAAAAGAGGTTTTATCCATACTTTAAGCACAGGTCACATATGGGAAGCAAGTTTTGACAGAGTTACTGCAATCTAAAGATGTTTTATCTTTGCTTTGAAACATAAATACATGTTCTGCCCCAAAAATGTATATACACTCTAGAAAAATTTGAGAAAACATCACACTGTAATAAAAAGTATTATCAAAATTTGATGAAGCTATAATGTAAGATGTCTAAAAGTGATAAAACTTCAAAATGGGATTTATATTTGTAGAAAATGGAATTTATATTTATAGAGGTACTTACACAAATTTTTTTTTCTAAGAGGTGTTTTCCATTTTTTGGGCGGACTGTATGTATGACTGCCAATTTTTAGACCATATGCAAGATCTCTATAGTGCACTTTATGCCCTCCAGGCTCTACGTCCAGAGGTAGCCAGCATGGCTGACAAAGTGGACATGAGCAGACCAACAGGCTTCAACTCGGACAGCTCTAGCTCAGCATCTTCCTCTTCTAGTGACACCAGCTCGGAATCAGCGGACAGTGAGAGTGACTCGGAGTCTGAATCTGCCAGCAAATCGTAAGTTTCTCATGCTAATACCAGCACCCTTACTTCATTTGCGATGTCATGCTTTTAGAGCTGTGTGTTTGATGTCTTACCAATGCTGAAGTTTATTCCCTTATTTGGGGAGAAATTCTAATTATAGAAGTGTAGAATACAGTGCGTAAGAACCTGCCACCTAAGAGCCAGGTCCATCTAAGAATCCGCTTTTGCTGCAAAACAGAATTTTTTCTCAATAATTTTTCCCCTCTGAGAAGCTGCTCCCAGATAAAAAAATCCATGTAAGAGCCTGGTGTCAGGCAAAGATACATGATGGTGTAATTTCACATCATATTGTCCACTTGAGAGAAAGGCACAATGCTAGATGTGCAGTAGAATGGGAACGGGTGGAGGGGACAGGTAGATAAAGGAGTGGAAGTTATGGTTCATGTATGACTGCATACTCAGGCTACATTGTGGACTAACCGTAAGCATTTCTTTGTTTGACAACATGTGGGACAGCACTCGTGATTGGCTTTGTGAATAAGAAGGAGTAAGTTTAGCCTCCTAACTGATCAGTTGTTTTACTGCTTCGGTCAGTCTGGCTAATTGTTAACACTTGAGTCACCTGTGAGATTGTCTGTAGGGTAACATAACACTATCATGTTTTCATTCAACTATGATACCGTCATGTAAAAACTCACTCGACACTTAAATGCTGAGCATTATTGATGTAATTAAACACTATGAAAGGTGAGAAATTGTTAGATCTAATTACAACATACACGCAGGGAAGAAAGCTGCTGGTATTCGCACAGATAAATCTTTAACTAACATGTAATGATCAGTTAATCAAAGTAGTGAAGACAATCTGTGGTTAGACAGGTTGCGTAACTTTTCAGTCCACCTAAGAACCCGTCCATTTAAGAGTTCACTTTTTTTGTCTCCTGGCAACCGGGTTCTTAAGCAGAGATCCCTGTATTCACAATTTGGAACTTAGAAATCTTGAATTTGAGGGGAAATTCAGGTTTGACTTAACAAAGTATAGAATTTTCACAATTTGGAGCTTAGAGTTCTTTGTTATTTACCTGCTTACACATCTGGCTTGACTTTCCAGAATTCTTTGATTTACCTTTGCATTTATTTGTATCAACTTTTTTTTGTTTTTATTTCTTAATTTTTAAGACTCCCACACTTTGTTAATTTTTCAGGAAAAGATCAAGACGTTCAAAGTCTCGTTCACTGACGCCGAATGGTGGGACCACAGATCAGAAAGTGGTCTCACGACCCCATCATGTCAGATCAAGATCAAAATCATTGTCACGGTCGAATATTTGTGTGGCAAAAGAAAGAGACAGAGGAAGTCATCAAGATCATAGAGATATCCGCAGTGTCTCGCACACACCCAAGAATTCACGATAGTAGTTTGTCTGTATTGTTTGATTTTGTATCTGATTTATCGATTGTTGTATTTTTACACAGAGTAATTCCAAAATATCATGTCTTTGAAATAGGACTTTATCAAACAGATTTTTACCGGGGCTTTGGTAGCTTATGTAATCATTTTCATGAATCATTTTCAATTTTGAGACATATCTTGATATATGTGTAAAAAGTGCTGTATTTGAGGCAGAGCCTAATGATAAATTTGTGGAAGCTGATGGAAAAGCAGTTGTCAAGCTTTTCTGCTTAGAGGTTACAAAAATAGGAAGCTTGTTTAATTATTTACTTAGCATATTTAATTATTTGCCTGTGATTTATTCAATATTATGTTACCTTCAGGCAAGAGTGCTCAGAAATATGAAGCTGGGAGTGGAACTAGCTGGAATAATAAAAGTCACAAGTGAACATATGCTAGATTTGTTAGTGAGAAAGTAGACACCATGGAATAGTAAGTTACTGTAGGTGGTGGAGTATTTGAACAGTGAGTTCTTTGGTGTCATGGGTTAAGCATGCAAGAGTTGAACTTTTAAATTTTCATGTCGAACATGAAGAATGCAGAATTCGTGCAGAATTTGTATGATATAGTCTAGTTCTCCTAAAGTTAACCACTTTTTTGTGTGATCAGCATTTATTGAGAGGCCTGAAGCAGTAGCTGATACAACTGGTAAACTGCTTGTTATGCAAACCCTCTTGATCTTTAGTGTGAGACAACGGACGACATAAGCACTGTTTAAAGAATATTGTCTGACATATTGACCTTTTGTGATATTGTGTCAGTGCAGTGGTCAGACCCTGAAATGTATTTTAAGTTGTTCTTTAAATATTTTAAAAAGTTTCTTCTTTTATTTATTTTTTTTTTCTTACTAGAGTAGATATCATATTGATTATGAAATGAAAAATAAATTATGGTTGTTTTGTCATTTGCCTTTTCTTCGCAGGCGGTTCTTTTCTTTTCCCTTTTGAGAGAATCTTTTTTTTTTTTTTTAATTTTTTATTTTCCAGATCTAGATCCCTCTTTAGTTTCATGAGTGTGCCCTGACTATCCTTCCCCACCCTTCATATCATGTTCATATCAAGGGTGCTTCTGAATGATTTAGCTGTTTGAAATAATAACTGCTGTGATCACTGTTTAATTTAATTAATTAATTGGCCACTATTTAATTTTATTTAATTAATTATTATTTATTGTTGCAAATGAGAAGTTAGACATTGAAGCCTTTGCTGCTTGGGGTATGTGCTTAGTTATGAACGGAAAAAAAAAATAATGTTATCTTGTAAAGATGTGGAAAGGATAAAATTCAGAAACATTTCAGTGAGGATTATGTAAAACAAATGAAGTATTTTTAAATATGTTTGAAAATGCAAACTCTCTATCATGTCGTTCTTGTTATTTTTGTTCAATATTCTGTTTGGTGTGTTGAATATGCTTCCACTTGGCGTTGTGAAACATGATTCACCAATGTAAGATTATGTTTTGCACAAAAGATGCTGTGGGCTCTAAATTGAGTTTTTTATCAGAAAGTTAGATACATATTTTTATCATGATACAATGCTATGCCTTCAATTTGTTTTCCTGTAGAAGGACACTAAACATAATGATGGATAGAAGAAATCTGCAAGTGTGCATAGAGTGAGCATGGGTTGTTAATGTATTGCTGAGTAAACATAATGGATTTGACATGTTCCTGTTTGACAAATTTTTATATTTATTTTGACTTCTTGTACAGTTTTATTTTAATTGAACTTTTTCACTGTGTTTGCACTAAAATTTGAAAAGAAAGATAAGGGCAGATAAATTTTGATATTTATTTACTGTCACCTATGAGTCAGTATGGTTTCTTTCATGAACAGCCTTTCAAAGCCAACTGTTTGCTAAATTGCTCAATACTTTCGATAAATGACTGGCATTTCTAATTTGAGCACAATAAATTATTAAGCAAATTATTAAGCAAATACATTTAAGAACTCCAGCAGCTGAAAACTTGCAACTTTTGGGAAGGGGAAGAACATTTTTTGTCATGATGTAACTCTATCTTAAAATTGTTAAGTTTTGTTTTGTTGAAGTCTGAGAGATAGTTCCCTCCACAATAATGTTCCTTTTTCCTTTCTCACATCACAGGGAAGATCTGTAGTCCATGATTAGAAATCTATTGCCACAATTATGCAGCCAAAGCATAGGATTGTTTTTGAAGTGTCTTTATCTTTATGACAATTTTTAAATCAAGAGTGATTATCATCCCCTAAAGATCACATTTATGACACTGTTCAACAGTGTGCATCAGAATCTATGCTGTAGATTAAGATTTTATGAAGGGAATTGTGCATGTATGAAGTTCAACTAACACTCTGATTTTATATGGTCAGTAGTTTTGATAGGATATGCGAAAATGCCATAGTGTCTGAGAGCCAGATCTTGAAAAGCCTGTTCATTTGATCAGCGCATCAGTTTTAAACATTTGTTTCAATAACCTGTTTAGGCATGATTGTTACGCACAAAGCATTCTGCTGTGAATTACATTGTAACCAATCTTTGCTATCAATGAAGATGAAACAAACCATAAGAGACTATGGGTAGATATGAAGCATTTTACTATGAGTTGTGAGATTGTACCTGTAATGTGGAAATTTTAAAGGCTAGAAATTAAATTAATGAGAACTTCAAGAGTTTGATTCTTGTCTGATCTAATAAGAATGATCTGAATTTGCGCGGCCAGAGAAATGACTTGCAGTTTACACAAGATACTATGACATGAATGTAAATACACCCCTCCTATGTGAAGTGGTTTGGTCCAAGCAGGTACATTAAGTTTTGGAAAAATTGTAATGGGAATGTGTTGTAACGAGGAGTGATAAACTTGACACTCATATGAAATTGACATGTCTTTGTGAGTACAACTCCTTCACCTCCCATTGGCTCATTTCAAACATTATTCTGTCTGAAGAAAGGGCGGGGTTAGGAAAAGGGTTAGAGTAAGACATTAGTCAGTAATAAGGTCCAATGTAGGCTTGCATTGTGTCACTTCAAAGCTAAGAGGGGGCCACTTGTCAAAACAAACCCCCAAGGCTAGATACTAGTGCCAACCATCCAAATTGACAAGCTCGTCAGCGCTCACGGCTTAGTGTTATAGCCCTTAGGCTAGGTTGCAGTTCCCAAGTTAAATGACATGCATTCATTTGCACTCTCATTTTATTATAAATAGGTGTGTCATATTTAGTACATAGCTTCCTGTGTTCTCAGAATTTTAAAAAACAATTATTTAACTTACATGACATATATTGACATAAGGTATCATTTATGTTCGGTTAGAGGAATATTATGTTATCATTATATGTAAGGAAATGAGAAGTCTCATGGACATTTTTCGAGTGCATTCATGAATATTTTGTTCTTAGCTTTCTCTCTCATGGAAACTCATCAACCTTCGTCACGTGAATTCTCAAATTATATGTATCATTTTGTTTATTGTTATGTATCATTTTTCATATTGTCATTAGAGTTGGGTCCACTCAAACTGAAGTCTGATTAAACGAATTTCTGATAAATCAAGTAAAAACGAAACAATAGATTTTTTTCCGCTTTGAGCTTATTAAATGCCTCTTGCATAACTTGAAACCATTGCTGTGAGTTTCCTTTATATCGAACTAGTCAGCGCCGCCACAAAGGTAAAAATCTGCTATTGTTATCTCCACATGGTCTCCACCAATGTGGATGCCGGCGCGGTTTGAAAACAAAGGAGACAGGCCCATGAATGGGGCGAGAGGGGTTAGATAATGTATTGTGCTCCATTGGGTGGGGAGAGGGGGGGGAATAAACCGTACCAGGGCCAGCACTGTTGAGCAATTGATCGATAATCAAACATCCTGGCAGAGCCTACAGTACAGGTATACATGTACATATACTACACGTTACATGTATTACAAAGTGTGTAGATTACGTATAATAGAGCGCTGCGCTGGTATTGTGATGTTGGTTCTCGCACTATGACAGGATAGACCAGATTCTACATCATGCTAGTTTCTTCTTTTTCACTTGTGGTTGACTCGCTTATTTAGACACCCTCACAGACTATGTGATGGCTTCCTTTTAATGTTTTCAGAGTTAAAACTTTATTAATAGCCCTTTTCAGGGATAAAACTTACTCAACTGCCCTTTTTAGGACTAAACCTTTAACAGTCCTTTTCAGGGCTAAAACCTACCCATCAACAGTTCTTTTCAGCGCTAAAACTAACACCATTCTACCTCTACTTTTCTTTACATTAATTTTGCTTTCAATGCAGCCTTTATTAGGGCCAGCAATTCAGTTATATGAGAGAGCTTGAATTTAAGATAAATGCAAATTTTCAGGGGCCATAGTGCAATTTCTGTATAAAGGGAAATAGTCCCGTAATAAAATAATTAAAATAGTGCCTCATTAGTCATTCGAAATTAATCAAATCCCAGCAAATTCGATTTAAGTAGACTCGACTGTATTAATTTCAGTTTAGCAAGCACATGTAGAAATTAATACTGAATGATTTATATTTGTACTTCATGTTCTGTCGTCAAACATGTTAGTCAAAGTGTTTCTGACATTTTGAGACTCCAATGCATTCATTCCCTGACAGTTTGTCTATGTAGACATCACCTTGAAGTCAAATGTTTCCTTATTCTTACCTTGCTTGTAATTCTTCATAGGTACTGACTGCATTGTCATGTCATTGAAATGGAGGCTTTTAGTTAAAATTATTGGTTGCAATAATTCTAGCTGTTCACAGCATTAAACTTGACAGTGGTACCTCAGTGAAATTTCAGCATTAGTCAAGAGAAAAAAAAACAGAATATATCAAGGAGAAAAACAAAAACACAAAAAAAAGCAAAATATGTCGCAGATCCAGCCACAGTCAGTCTTGCTATGCAATTTTGAAAACATTCTCTTCCAAATACAGTGTATTTCTTACTTTTTTTAATATTGACAGATTTTTTTTTTTTGTTCTGTATTTGAGTTGACAGAACTTATCATATGCTGCACAGTGACTATTATGACCAGTCTCCAGTCGCCCAGGGTGTTTCAGATTTGTTATTCTTTGCCTTTGGATGTGTTACTGTTGTCAGTTCAACTTTGACTGAGAGTGTAATTTATGTTATATAACATTGTTTGATCATTTGTTTTGAGGGAAGGCAGTGTGTTTAGTTTTGACTGGCTATATTAGAGACAATCCAGAAATGTCTTTAGTGTTGACTATGTTCATGTAGTTTATTGATATCACATTGGCATTGTTTGTCTCGTGATCTAGACAGATTTCTGTATGTACTTCAAAAGATTCAATGAATTCTCTCATGTAACATAAATGTGATTATCCCATTCTCCAGTAGGTTTGAAATGTTGTATACTTATCATGAAATCATAGATGAATCTTTTGGTTGCTCATTTTTATTATTCATTATCATTAAGACAGCAGGGAGGGAGCCAGATAGTCATTCTGCTGAATGTTGTGCACCCATTTGAAATGAATCTGATATCCAAATCTTCATATACACTTTACTTGGGGGATTGGAAAGAGAAAATGAGTGCGTTTCACTCCAGTGAGAATATTTAGAAGGAACTCTTCTGTGGTGAAAAACCCATATTGCTAGTTTCTGTAATCCCTTGCTCAGTTGAATCAGTTATATTCTGTATTAAGCTCTTTTCGACAGCTGATTGCTGACTTATTTCACCTTACATATAGTATATCCATCATTAAAATGCCCATTTTATAGTCTGACCATTTTCATTATATGGATAGCTAGTCTTTGAAAAATTAAAGTTTGCCATCATCAGTTAATTGTTGTGGTGGATGGCAGTCAACAGCACAGCTAAGATTGTTAGTGCAACAGAAGAAATCAGTGAGTGGCTCTCAGTGGCATGAGATGAGAGAAGATTTTTTATTGTGAAGCCAGGCCATAAATGTCTTCAGAAGTGTCATTTAATTTTTATGCTACTTTGTCTACTTTCATCCAGTATTGGTGATGCAGCAACACTTTCTTTGAATGTAAAAGGAGATGGAGATGCTTTATGAAGCTTTTGAATAGCTCATGTATTGAAACACTTTATGTGACAAATTGTTCCATAATAATACATGTGTCTGGAGCAAACATTATTTTAGCATTTTATGTCAACACAGGATGCACATTGAAACTATCATTTTGAAACAGAAATTTGTTTTTAATTGTTGTGTGTTCATATCAGTAGATCTTGAATTTTAATTTTTTTTCTTCTCTGCCAAGTTATTGTATATTGCCAATAGTGTTACATGTACTTATTTGGGATTTATCTCAGTATTCTCATTTTTCATTTGTGACGTGTTAGAATTCTCACTGAATTTTCATTGTCATTGTCTTTGTCCCTAAAGAGCGGCAAACTCATGATCTTAATATATAAAAAGGATTTTAATTTGCAAGATTGGAACTTTGACAAGAAAGATGTTTCTTGGCTCTAGTTTTGTGTCTTCAAGCAAGAGCAGGTGACAGTTATTTTGTATGAATTTATGTACATTATGAACTTGGTACATATAATTGTTATTGGTACAGGTGGTGTTTTTAAGTAGATTGTATTGAAGAGGAATCTTTTCCAGCTCAGTCCTGATCAGATACTATAACTCTAAGAGCTTCATGGTCTTGGTTAAACCTTACTTTGCTTGTCAGATGACTGATATACCAAACTACTGGACAGCAAAGTGATTTGTGATCATCAGTACAATAAAAAGAGTCTTTTCAAAGTAGACTTTGAACATGCATTTATATATTTTCATGTTTCTTTGTTCATCTGCCTAAAACAAAACCTAGCCTTGAATAATTGCAAAACTATGATTGAACAATATATTTGTGATATAATAATCAATACATTAAATCAGATAAATATTTGAGATGATTTTTTGATTTACTCTTGGTCTTGAATGTGTGAATGATGTATGGAAAGAAATGGAACTTCCTCAGCAAGTCATGGCACAGAAAGAGTCAGCTGCAACAGAAAGCTTCATCCACTACCACTCTAAAGGGCCTTATACATTTTCAGTCCAAACTAAGGGGTTTTAACTTAAATTCAAACTGTCAGTAAAGCTGCACATCTACACCACACAGTCCTACCTGACAAGCAGGTAGACTAATAGACTAGACTAAGAGACCTTTACTTTCGGTGATAATGTCTTACAAAGAAGCATTAAAAAGGGATGTGTATGAGTAGACTTTGCTAATTTTGGTGCGCTAAATTCAGACATGCAGTTACATTTTTGATTTGATACACTTTTAAATTGTTGAAACAATGCTTGTTTTCTTCCCTTTGCACACAGTTCATGGAATGAAAGGCAGTACCGTAAGTCACTGGCGCCACACTGTCTGCGAGGGTGCCTAACTGGCAGTTTGGAATTAAGTTCACTGGTTTTTGTCTTCCATCGTGCGATTCTGCCTTATGGTTTACCATTTCGATTATAACTATCAGTTCACGTTATAGATCTGTCGGCTTCTTAAAGTCTCAGGTGCTATGCACGTATGTAAACCTGAGATCATTGTACTTTTCTGTGATGCACTTCTAGTTTATGAAAAATGCTTAACTACTTTGCAGTATATACCCTATCGATGCTGAAAATGCTAGTTGGTCCTAAATTCTTTTCTAAGCATGAAAGAAATCCAGAAACAATGGTTCGTAAAACTCAGGCATGATGATAAATCCAAGTTCAAACTTGGAGAAACCAGAAATGAAATTAATTAAAGTAACTGTAATGTCTTGTGATATTGGAGAGCTAATTAAAGAAAGGTCCATTGTGCATGCATCTAATTCTCAAAGTTGCCGTTAGTACCAGTGCCAAGAGGATAGTTTAACATTCACCTACAACATCCTCAGACAGCATACGGCACCAACAGGGCTGAAGTGAAAGTGTGAAACACATTTATACTTTTACATATGACCAACTTACAACTATCAGTCAAACTGTTATCAAATCCATTTCATTTGATTCAACTGGACCTTTGGGAATGAAAGCCTAGGCTAACCTAAATGTCCTAGGGGAAACCTTGTGAGGGGATAAATATCAATATAGCTAAAATTATTTCCTTATAAAGGGAACTTTTCATTCTCCCGTGCAGAAAATGTGTGATGTGTTTTATTGTGACTCAGGGGAGCTAATTCAGTCTCTCTTGTGCCTTAAAAAGGTACATTAATCCCAATTTCTGTCCTCAGATCAAGTCACTGGAACTGCAAAACAGGTGAATATGTCTTCATTTTCATTAACTACTGATAACTTGCAACCACATGAACAAGATACCATTGATAAAAGGAGGGATGAAAATGTAACAAGCTTACAGCATAATATCAAAAATACAAGTCAAATATTAGTTATATGTTTTGTTTATTTTTAAAAAATATACAGATGAGGGATTGACATGTAAGGATTGATGGAACTGAAAGGAATGTAAAGAAATCTCATCTAATTTTGCACAAAGATTTGATTATGAAATACATATTTGAATTAGGGATGGGCAAAATTTGATCAGGATATGAATGTCCACATATCTTGACTGGCAAGATAAAACATTCCAGAATTAAAATTCACACAGAAAGCCTGATGCCAAAACTTCTCAATTTGTGTGAATCATGAGAGTATTTTTTTGAGTTGAAGAAATAGAATATTTAGATTACTTTCATAATGCTAAGCTACTGGTGTTTGCTTAAATCTGGGCAAATTTTTAATTAATTCTATTAACATTTTGACTGCCGTTTAACAATCTTCCACCTGCTTATACTAGACTTGCTACATGTACTTTTGAAGAATTCGTCACCGTCTAAGGCGCAACGCACATTCATGCAACACAAAACTGCCAAGATCATAATCCTTCCTCCAGCCCTTATGCCATTATTCTTAGACTTATTACTGCAGGGGCTATGAACTGATGGTTCAGATCTAAAATACTTGTCCATCCCTAAATTAAAAGAAACGGTTGTCTGTCCCAGCATGAAATTAGTACATGGACAACCACACCACATTGTACATGGTGATATTGGAATGTCAGGAAATAGACCAACTGTTTGACACATCCAAGTTCGAAACTATTTTCTCATCTTTGTTTTTACACAGGAACAATGGCTGTAAACAAGACAAATACTTTTCCACATCTAAATGTTCAACCCCATATATGAAATTTTCATTGTAGTTTTTAAAGGATGAAAATGTAGACCAAAGGGCATAAAAACAACCGCCATATGGTCAGAAAAAGCAAATAATTTTGGGAATATTTAAATCTTACATAAAGGTGGATGCAACAGCCATCCAAATTGTACATTTATCCTATGATATTTCTACATCCTATAAAGTAAAGTTTCTCCCCAAATTGTTTTATCCTATTTTTCAACAACATGAAAAAGAACACCAAGAACATCTTTTTTTTTCATATTTTGTCCCAGGATTTTATCAGATGGAACTAAATAGAACAGCTTAATCAGCACATTTGCTGACAAACTAAGATAAAATTAGTTCGAGTCTCTCAAAATATGGATGAATGTTTCTGAGGCATGAACTAAATCTTTCATCCAAAGCTCTCTAACTCTGAAAATAGTGGCAATTTTTTAAGAATAGTTTTTTACAATTACTTTTATATACATTCATAGGCTACACACAGATTCATAGTCACAAGTTCTTATTGGAATATGGGTGGGTAAATGCTTACTGAAAAGCAAAAAGGAATGTCTTTTCTCATTGGGTTAAGATTCTATTTTCAGTTCCCCTTTCAATTAAAACACTGACAACTTCCACCACTATGGTGCAGACATTATGAAATATATTTACCTTACTGGATGAGTACATGCAATTGGTGGAATGATTATAAATGGGGAAAGTTCTTAAAAAATGGAATGGCAATAGAAGATCTGAAATACATAAAATATCTGCTTTATATTTTAATTTTAGAGAATGATGCATGGGATATCCATACTGAACTCTATATACCTTGAATAAAAAAGATTCCCGCATCATTCATTCTGTAGTATTAATTATGGCCATTGAACATTTACTGAACTAAAATTTATGATAAATTTTCCACAAAATCAAGACTAATTCAGAATCAATATGCCTGACATGAGTAAAATTGCCAAACTGTCCAATGTCAGGGACAATAATGGCCGTTGTCTATCTATCAAATGGAGAATATTATCATGAATAAACAGGATATGTTACAATCTCCAAGCAAGTGTCTCAAATCATAAACATCCCAAGAGTTCTAAAAGAGTTTCTCTAAATCTTATAAATATACTGTGGTCATAAAATGAAGGATCAAATGAAACAGATGAATATGTCCTGGGATACTTTAGACTATTTGATAATTCTTATGTATACAGCTATTTACAAAGACCTGCATTCATCTCATCCTCCTCATATCTCATCCTTCTCATTTTGATCAACTCTACATTTAACATCACTGACAGCACACATGTTTTTGCAAATTTTGTCCTCATATGAACGTCACTCACAATTACATTTCCCAGACTTTGTCAATGATTCACACTACATAACAAGAAAAACAACAAAAGAAACCTTTATAGTAAATCTCAGTTGCCACTCACATCATTCAATCAGGAAGTCAAAAATGTGTACAAAGTGTAGCATACTAAGTATCCAACAATAATAATGTAAATTACTGAAATTAATATATCAGCCTTCGTCCTTTTCTTTTTCTTCACCTTTTTTTCAGCATTTTGCATGTTTAATCTGCCTTTGAAATGTCCAAAACCAAAATATTCTCAATCTAAGCCCATATATAATGAAATTTTATATACACTGCATAGAAAAGTAGCGTCAACATAAATTATATAAGTCCACACATTAATTCTTACAGTCCACCATAAGTTTGGTGGTTTGTTTCCTCTTTCTCAATTTCACTGAAACACCTCTTACACCACAACAATTTTCTTTCATAATCTAACATCCACACATCCATTCAAATATGGCAAATTCTCCTCAGAAACCATACCCAATCAACCTTCACCAAGCATACTTAATGTATCCGCAGAAATATGAAGAATAACAAAGATGTCACGCAGGTGAAAATAGTCATAGAAGTTGTTGAAACCAAGCTGTGGCCACTGTTACATCCATCGCTGCCACACCAACATTTGATGGTAATGCCCCCATTGTTCTGCCAACCTGTGCAACCTTCGGACTTGCCTTGCTTGGGCTCACAGGAACGAGTCACCACCTGTGAATCTGGGGAGCAAATTACACATATCCCAGTTCAAAGACCACATACACATCACAGTTTTAACTCATTCCACTCATACATGCACCCCTATCCCTCCTCCAAGTCACACCAACTGGGTTGCCTTGACATGACAAAATATGTATCGGCTAAATATTACTCTTATCATTTTATCAAAACGTTATTTGGATTTTATTTTGACTAACCACAGGGAGACTCACACCAAGGCGCTACCTACGACTAATGAGCTATGAGTAAATCCGAATCAGGCTAGAGCATTAGTCATTAATCTGATTCAGAGTTTCTTGTAGCTTGTTGGCTGTAAGCAGCACCCTCCTAGAAGTATCCTCATAGATAGTGAGAAATTATTTAAATCTCTAAAATTTTGAGCTGTGAAAGTTTTTAGCAAATTTCTGAAACAATTTTATGGAGAAATCATGTTATTGCAAATTTATGACAAAAATTTGTTGCGAGAATGAAACCAGGACAGTGTTTATTGCAAAAGAAGTAAACCATCCCCAAATAACAAATTATGCTTGTTTTTTTTCTCTCACACCATCATGCCATTGTATGGTACAAACCAAGCCCAACTCAAATTATTAAGTTCTGGTGAAGGGACCTAGCAGCTACGTATCACTTTAATCAAAAAAAAAAAAAAAGATTTTATTCTCTAGTGGCAGCTTATGACAATAAATAATGGAGAAAACCATAATTTTGATCTGAAGCTTCTGATCTGGGCAGTTACACACCCCATTAAACAAAAGGCACTGGTAATTGAGGGAACAAAGAGAAAGCATAAACAAAGTTTGATTCCAGAGAAAGTCTTTCTACTACTGAGTAATTCTGTAAATAGGAATAGATCATTTCATAAAAACACTCTTTGATTGTTATTACTACCATTATTATACCACGATCAATGGTCACTCAATGAATAAAGGCAAAAAAATACATAACTTTCTACAAAAAACAAAACACCAACACATAAATACACAGATTTAAGCAATAAACCACACAATAATATTTGTGGAAATTTATATTTCCCTTAGTTACCTCACCTGGCACCATCTCATGAAACAATTGCATGGAAGGAAGTTTGAGTCACTCTTTGTGCATAGTATTCAAGTGGAAATATATCAAGAAGATGTGAATAAATGAAGACAATATCTTTATTCTTTCTATCCGAATTTGAAAACTTTCATAGTGACTCTTGTAAATGCACTAATAATGGAATTATATGCACTTGTAGAATGATTTTATATATACACATATAAAAAGTCACTTACGTCTTTCCCATCCATCCATGTAACCTGAATCTCTTAACTTGACAACTGTCTTATATTTGACACAGAAATGGTCGTCATCACACTCGCCTAAGTTGTCCACAATGTAGGGGTCTCTGCATGTCTTGTACTCCATTGTTTGGCATTGATGGCACTGGATACTGAAGGCTGTCAGAACAATGGGTATAAGACAAGATTTAGTGCATAACAAGAAACATCACAACCTAAACGGCTGTCAGAACAAAGGACATACCATAAAATTGGGCATAAAAGGTAAGCTTATGTGAACCTATGGTCAGTGTCATCACTGCAAACATGAGATTGCAAATTGCTGTCCATTTTTGTCATAACTAAGCTTGAAGTTTATGTCATTTTGTCATTCATATATATAATTTACATGACTTTTTTAATTACATGTACACTAAATCTCTATCACGAGAGTATTACTGACAGTGAAATTGGATTGCTTGGATCTATTATAAGACTTACGATAATTTGTGTGTGGTTGTGAGCGGCATATCGGAGTGAATCAATTAAGATACAGGGATTTTGCACCTTGTACGAATCTGTCTTCAGTTCTGGTAAATATTATCTCCTGATCCAGTTCTAGAACAGGTATCATATAATGGTAATGTTCACATCCATGGGTGTGCAGTTCTAGCACAAGTATCATTAAGGGGGGGGGGGGGGGGGGGGTTCCCGAAGGTGCTTTTTTTTTTCTTCTT
>JBCEWB010000021.1:625268-643207 GCA_039654565.1 Peronia peronii
GTTAACTATGAATATATTGCATAGATTATCATCTACCAACATAATGTGTAGGCCTATGTTTTTACTTTGGTTCTAAGATCTAAGGAGTTTAGGCATAAATCATGCTCAGTCAATGAAATGTTATCCTGATGTATGTATATTGACTTCTGGTGAAAAGAAACACTTCTAATTTCGAAAATACTGTCAGCATTATACCAGATCTATGCCTAAATCAGTATTACAGCCATATCCGTTGCAAACATTTGATGATGCCTCGAAAATGTTATTGGAAATAAAAAAAAGTGTTGACTGAATAGTCCCAGCATCTTCACAAGCCCATTAAAAAATGGGGGACAAATGGCAAGGTTAACTCATGTCCATATTACTGCTGTGGTATTTGTTTCAATTAGTCAACTAATTAGTTTCAATTAGTTTCAATTAATCTAGATCTAGTCGCAAAACACTACGCTGCACTCTTCAAAATCTGTCACCTCTCATCAAACTACATTAAGTTCTCATGTATTGAAATTGGAAAATCTTACTTCAGTCTGACTGTACTGTTGTTATTTAAAAGTTTCTCACATTCTTTTTTTGTGGGGTTGAATTATGCGCCGGTCGCAGAAACGAATTTCGGCCTCGGAAACACGTAGATCTAGATATTATTCTTTTCTAGATCTACACATGACGATTGCCTCCTTAGGACAAAATGAAAAGGGGGCAAATTTATGAACTGATTAATACTTAAAAGATCTGAATAGGCCATTTAAAAGCTCTGCATAAAAGTAAACAAAATATGCCGCTCGTGAATCGGAATGCCGTTTCGGTTTCGATAGTCCGCTTGTCTACGTTTATTGTGGGCGATTCTTTCTTGTGCCCAAAAAAGGGACACAAATTGATTCGTGTGCACTTGTGGTGAGGTTTCACCCTAATTTTGCTGGATAGTGTTGTTCATTTTACGTCGAACGTACCTGATCTTTCATTCATTTAAATATTTTATGCATTTTATCAATCAGCTTGATTAAAAAATATACTAGACAATAATCATCGTCCCTCAAACGATGCTTGTACCCCTTCGATAACAACAAAGGGGATATAGACATCCTTGAAAGGTGAACTCTTCTACCATTACTAGGTCACTAGTAAGAGAATCTATCAATGAGAGACCCGGTATTAGTCACGTGACTACACTTCGCGCCAGCTGGAAGCGCGAATCCAAAATGCAATGGCCCCCATTTCCAAGACATGAATTTTTGAAGAGAGTGACGATGTTTTGTAAATGTCTACGGTGAAACACGCGGACAAAATGTAACAAAACGATGAACATTAGAAAGAACAAAGGTTGGAAGATTTACCAGTGATAAGACGAAATGCGTAGTATCAATAGTCTTCAAACGCGGTTGCATTAAAGTGAAAACACAGCTTTTTTTCACACTTCTATATGGCGCGGGGAATCCTTTTGACCACCAAAATAACGGAAAACCTCTCTTCTCATTGGATGCCAAATTTAATCCTGATACGTCATAAAATGACGCCGTAGCTCAATTTAGAAGGAAGCCATCTTCGCCCGAATTCGGTCCACATATCGTGCCTGGGCAGCCTCTACGGCGAGGCGGATTTTTGACTAGCGCTGCGAGTGGCTGATTGGCATTGCTACTTTAATGTACAATATATGCTGAGATAACAATACTCATTATTAATATTGCTCTTGTAAAAATCCTCATTGTTATATATATGTATCTTGATGAAGATGACAACCAGTAATTAATTCTAGGCAGTAATACAAAACAAATATAGAATAATGTCAGCTATGAAAAAGACATCACAATCATAAAATTTTCAAACACAAATTGGTCTGTTTCTTATTACTATTATAATTCCAATAAATGCAGTTTCTAATAATCAATCAAGGCTGACTCTTACTAGCTCCTTCTCCTTCTTTTGGTGTTTTCTGGTTGACATAGAAAGTTCTAGGAACATTTAACTTGATAGCATGAAGGTCTGAGCCAATCAGAGCCCATAATTTGAACTGGCCTGGGACTGGTGTTTCCATTATCTGTAGAGGAAACCAAAAAAAAAAAAAAAAAAAAAAAAAAATTCCGTCTACAAGATGAAAATGCCGATTTTTTCCTTAAAATAATTCTAAAAAATCTCTTCTCCACAAGTTCAACAAAACAAGTATTGAACAGTTGGATTTGTAAATACAGGAAGACTCTTTCAATGATTAAAAAAATATAGATTCTTGAAGGTACAATTTAAGAAATTAAAAATTATTTTTTAAAAGTTGCAATCAACTGAAATTCTTGTTATCTGAATCATTTTGATTGACTGAACGGTTGCTACTTGAAAGAGAATTAACACATATGGAATATTTACAGTAATGAGCTAGATTTTCAAATGTGAAAGTCAAAGTAAATAAATGAAGGAGCATTACTTGGATATTTCCACACATCAAACTTTACGCATGATGAAGTGAATAAACAGTGGAGCAAAATGATGTCTGTCGGGGTAATAACAGATTGTAAAGTGCTTAGAGCATGCACTGGGAACAAGCATTATCCAAATGCGTTCTATAATATCACCTACTTGAACAATTTGCCATGGCATATCCATCATGGATCGTGCTGTCTTTCTCAAAAATCCTGTCAGGCCCCGACTCGGTCCCATACGGATGTCCCCAGGAAAATCCATGTCATCCATGCGCCTGCGCTTGTTTTCTTGGCGAAGCTGTCGCTGAATGGCCCATTTCTTTTTCTGATACTCTGCCCAAATCTTTCTCTCCTCCTGTAAAAGTCAGGTTTATGAACAAACTGCAGTTGTTCTAGTCTTTCCTCCTCAAATCTATCTTGTGCTCCTCTGTACATGTTTTTTTGTTCAAACACTTCAAGTCCATCTCTCTTATTATTAAAAGACAGCTATGTACACAAATGCAGGCATCTGCAAATGCTGCTCAACTCAATCTTGTTCACCAAAAGAAAAATCGAATTTACAGTCCAAAATGTGATCAAACCAGTCATGCAAGCTTTCAAGACATCTGCTTCTCAGAACTTATGTTGGGAGTTCAAATACTTTACACAAACTTATAATTTAGATTTCTTACTCCATGGCATTAAGGCGATCTGCGGCTGAAAAATATTGATATCGACATTTTTTTTCCCAAAATTTTGTTCTTCCGATATTCCGTTCCTATAATCATTTTTCTTCGACCCCATACCATTATTGCCCCCCCCCAAAATGTTCATAAAAGGGTTAAATTAGCATTTTAGATAACCATGCATGCGCCCAATAATTGCTTTTTTCCCTTTCTGATAGCACAAATTGTCAAAATTTACGCCTTGACAACCATGCTTCCCGTTATCGATAATTAGGACACATTGGTATCGTTGGAAAGCTTACTCCGAGTACTATCAAGTCTTTGTATTGCTGTGTCAATCTAAAAATAACCTTAGCATCAGTTGCTTGGCAAGCATGAGGTCCATTCACCTAATTTTACTGTCCACGTGAACACTAGACGACCTCGAAATACACAATTCGCTGAAAAGCGGAGGAAGTCTACTCTGACTGGTTACATCATAGTTACACCTTCACCTTCGCCAACTTCCGCTGTAAACAACGCGCTTGTACATCACTTGTTGTTCAGCATTCCACTGCATAGTACATCATTTTTATACCTTTATTTTATTTGCAATAATGCCATGAAAGAAAAAAAGCAGTCAGCGCATATGGTGAAAGCAAGGAAACCGCGAATGTCTGAAGGAGGTGGAGGTTTCAATGGTTTTTATTTCAGTTTTACTAAATTTTCATCTTTATAGCTCATTTTCTCAGTTTGACATTTTTTACCAATCAAATCCCTAAAACTTTTTTATTCCTTGTCCAAATTGCTTCAAATTTGCAGGAGACATCAGTCAAGAAGTGTTCTACAATAAAATAATGCTATTTGTTCATTAAGAGGTGTAGTTTTAAATAAAATTGAATTGATTCTGAAAAATGTAGTTTTTTTGACAGGCCGCATTATTACAAAATGTTTAATGCAATATCTTGTAAACTAAAATAGATATAAAATATCTGGCGTTATTTTGCTGTAGAGTGAGGCTCAGAATCTTTATCCTCAAAATTTGAAAGCAATAGCTTAAAAAATAGCAAAGCCTTAGGACTTTAAAGTTTGCTTTAAATCGTTCAAAATGGCAGCTGTTTATGATGTTATCATGGCAACCGTGTATAGAGGGCAATAAAACGCCACAGAATCTCAATTCCTATTATCTTGTTATCATTTGTGCACCTTCAGAATGGAAGTTTTTGGCGACTTGACAATTTTAGGATTTTCAGCCGCAGATCGCCTTAACAACAACAAAAATAGAAAGAAAAAAAAAAAAAGCAAAAAGGAACAAAAATATTCTCCACAAGACAACTGATCAATCTTTTTTAATAAGCAGGATGTTATTCTAATATAGAGTACAGTTCTGTATATCTTAGCTTATCAAGTTTCACATTTACATTTATATGTGCTCGTATTTTACATGTGACTGCACTGACCTTTGTTTTCCCAACAGGAGGCATTGGTCCCAATGCTTCCCTCCAATCCTGGGGCCCCTCTGCTTGTCCCCGCTCTTCCCTTGATTGGTCTCTTTTCCTTTTGTTTGAGATGGCAACACCCTTCACTGAAGGTCCAGTTCTTGATGGGCCAGCCATATCCTCAATATCGCCGACAGTTGGCTGTTCTATCATTCCATCTGGCTCATCCACATCATCCTCATCTTCAGTCTCTTTCTCCTGTAGATTTTATTTAAGATTGTCTTCGACTATAATAATTGCAGACAATGAACAGGTCATGGTAAGATCACCCATAATCTAACAAAAATTACCACAGAAGCCCCAATCCAAGACAAAAATAATATTAAGTCTGTCAGATCTGTTATGAATGAAAAGCATTTAAATAAAACTCCTTTCTACACATTATTTCGCCTTGTCCTGACATTACTGTATACAGTTATTGATCAAACAACTGCAAGAATTCATAACTTTTGAAGTTTCAGAAACAAGTTCAAACCTTTTAAGTTTTTCTGTTTCTCTTTTTTTTTCTTTTCTTTTCTGAGTGGGTAAGAACATTCTAGACAATAGGTCCAACTGTTTCAAGTCTGCAGGATGATCACCATTCTTGCAGTAGATTTAAAGCATGGCAGTTTAGATCTGCCTGGAATACAACAACTGATCAAACTGGACCAAAAAAAGAAAGATTGGCAAAAGTAAACTGAAAGAACAAATATGCAATATCAATGATAATTCTTGCCAAACTGTCCATGACAGTTTCACTTTAATAATACATATAGAAATGCTAACCTTTACATTCTGTTGACGGGCTGCTGGTGCAAAGATTTCACTAATTTTCTTCTGTTTATAGATGTCATTTCTTTCCAGCATCTTCTTCCTCAGCCAGTCGGGATGAGGGATGCGTGGTACTGGGTTGGAAACCTATCACAAAAACAAAATTCAGAAAGTCTAGTCTGGATAATAATATTCTAAGCAATTTATTTAAATCTCAAAGGCTGGATTTTTTTCCCCATTTTGCCAAATTTTTTCCTCTACAATAATAATTATTGTTGAAACAAAGTTCTCAGCCTTGTTCTGGAATCCTGGAAAGCCCTAAACACTGCCCACAACGATGATCTCTAAGCACTTTTGAAAGGACAGGAAATTTTGTATTGTACAATGCATGGAGCACTGCAATGGTTATGTCAATCTTTTTGTGATGCTGGATCATTGCTATGAGTGTTGTTTCGGCCTTTAGGAATTTGTATTTATAGTAAAGTTCTATCACCTTCTGGAATAACAGGAAAAGTTCTTCACTGAGAAATACAAATTGTTTTTTAAGTTTTTTATAGATATTTCGACAGGGATTGCCACGATAAAATGTAAGGGTACAAAAGAAACTGAAGGCATGATGCAACATTGTGCACAGTTAATCTTACACTTCATTTGATTAAACATTGTCATGACAAGCTGTCATCTCACTATTCTATCAGTTATCAACATTATCACTGACACATATTGGTGATCTCATGAGAGAGAAAACTATCCACCGGTTATCATTTCTAGGCAAACTTGTTTATCACAATAAACAAGATGACTTACTGTAACATCATATTGTTGACTGGCAAGAAAAGAGTAAAATACAAAATAAGAAGACAGAGAAATGGACATGAAATGATAATCTGTACAGTGACAACAATGAATAATAATAAAGTAAAAAAAAGCAGCAAATCTTGTTACTGTTGAGAACTTACAGACTGAAGTGCTGCAGGAATAGTTATAATTTTCTGAATGCAGCCACCCAGTCGTTCCACATAGTACTCCCAATCCAGAATCTGAAATAAAAATTGTTAGAATTTACATAATTTAATATACCAGATGTAAACTTTCACTGATGGGAAGTAACCCCACCTTCAGTGGGAAAATTGTCATAGAAGTCTGGTAAAAAAAAAAAGCTGCATCGAAGATATTTTTTTTTTTTGGCAAATTTACTTTTTGTGGGAAAACAAGTAATTATTTCCATAACATTTCACTTTTATGCCCAACGATTTGCTGTCTACAAGAGACAACTCATTTTTCATCTTCATCTGGCACAAGATAGTTAATCAGATGGAAGTCCCACTATTCCATCACAAACTGCACAGCACAAACATACAGCTGCATGGCTAATTTTGTTGCAGTTTTATCCATTGTTTTCAATCACTTCTAAGTTTCTTCTACTCAATACAAGCATAAAGTCAGATATGTGACAGCACAGTTAATGTGATATGCCTCATCAATGTTTGTTGATTTTTCATTCCATAGCACTAAAATGACACCAAGCACTATTAAATTAACGGCTATATCAATTTCTAACCCATAACATAAAAAAAAAAAGAGAGAGAGAGAAAGAAAGAAACAAAACATGGGTAAGAAAATAATATGAGCTCAGGAGGACAAAAACGAATTCATACAAAAACTATGATCAAAATAGAGAACAAATCAATCACATATGAAACAAAACATTTTGTGATTTACATCTCTGATATCCAGATCTGAAGCATCTGAAAGTTTCAACCACTTCCTCAGATAATGTCGTCTGATGGTTGGCTCTGCCTGGAAAATGGCCAGTGGAATCGCTCGCTCTGTGACTGGGGATCCCTCCGGTTTCTTGGAGATAACAAATCGACAGGCCAGACCTGTGTCCTTCACCATCTGATCCCCGAGGAACTAAAAATACCAAAATAAGACAAAAATAGGGATAAGATCAACATCAGTAGGAGGAGATTCATACAGAACAGAGATAAGACTGATAAAAATTGGAATAAGAGTAACATAAATATGACTGATACAAATAGAAATGAGAACAAGATGATTAGGACTATGACCAATACAAATAGGAACAAGACCAAATTCTCAGAATCACAGGATCATTTGTCGCACAACTGGGTAAAATGTCTCAGTTGTCAAGAAGAGAGTTCCATGAAGAAAATGACCACAGGATCACAGAAGCTAACTTGAATCTGAAAGTCTTGGCATAGAACAATTATAGATCAATATTTTTTTCCCAAAGTGAAGTAACAAGAAAGAACATGTACATAGCACTTACGCCTATACTGCACAGACTGAGCGCTTTACAATCCTTTACTACCCCCAACAAACCCAATGGAGACACTCACAAATGCTCTCAGCTTCATTGGAAACTAAGAAAGCAGCTGCCTCACGGGCACTCAAATCTATATCAGTCTAACAATATCAGAAACTGTCAGTGGTCGGCTACCTATTTTGACCTGAGCTGAATCAGGAACTGACTGTATAAATTTTCCCAAAGTAAAAAAATGTAGGACCCAGTTAGGAATCAAACCCAGGAACTTGTAATCTCAAGTCCAATGGCCCAAAACACATTCATTTTCACTCTTAATTGATCTTGATGATTTTATACATGAGAACTTTTGTCATCAGATCAATTCACCCAGTTCAGCAACATTTAATCTTCGCAGAGAAAAACTGAGAGAGATGGATATTCTAAATACTATTCGTAACTGAATCACTCAAATAAGCCATGATCAAAAGCTGCCCACTATGAAAAAGGGTTAACAGCACAAATATATAACATAAACAAAAACATAAATTGTTTTCATAACAGTCGCATGCTATGAATGTTATGTATCCACAAGATCTAGACATAGCTCTACTGTTAGATGCATTAATGGAATAGAGATTTAGATCTGGATTTGACAATTCACCAAATATCTATTACTTTTAAATGTTGGTGTCAATTATTCTATGATTGCACAAATCAAAATCTGATATGTACTTTATGGAAAGAAAAAAGACTAATCATTCAACTCTGAATATCTTCAGTAGGAATTGTACTGACTTTTTAGCCTTGAGGATGATTTATGCAATGACAACTTCACAGTCAGGTCTACTCTTTTCACAAACCACTCGTGCCTTTGTCATACTACCCTGACCCTTTAAAAGACAGGAGAGGAACACTGACAAAGAGAGCGAGTTAGAAAGAAAGAAAGAATGAAAAAGAAAGAAAAAAAGAAAGAAAGAATATATAAAGGCCACTATATTAATAGTGTTATGATGAATTCACTGGCTGATTGATTGCTGATCCCAAGTAAAAAGATAAATCTCCTTAATTTAAATGTGACTGGCTTCATAACACGATGAAATCAGGTGCTGGTCAATTTTGAGCATATAGAGTTACTGGTATTCTGTAAAACTTATTAATTTCCCTCCCTATCAGTGAAAAACTTTTATTCTACCTTGAATATAAGTTAAGATCTTGCCAATTAAAGATGATGGAATCAACCTGTTGTTGCAGCTGTTTAGTAAGAAAATGGCTAATCAGTTTCGCTAATCTTAACTAAACCTCATTAAGGTCACATCACAGAACCACAATTTTTGGACTTTTACTCAATATATAACAACTTTAATTCTCAAGTACCTTTTTAAATGGCCTTGAAAGGTACTGTGCACAAAAACAAAACAAAAAAAACCAAACAAAAAAATTGCTTTAAACATTCACTCACTGCTGAAAAAAAAAAGATTTTTCCAGTTGTCTCAACTAGAGGGGTACCTGATTTCATTGTGTCGCATCTGATTTATGAAATGAGCACAAAATTTAATATTCACATTTACGCTTAATGCTTAAGGCACGTAGGAGGTGGTACAAATATTTCCTTGTGCAAATGAAAACAAACCTCAGCCAATCGTTTTGCTGTGCTAATGGAAGTTGATTTCTGGTCCCCATAATCCTCCAGTTTGCGGGACATACTGCGGTTCTCAGCAATCAGTTCAAAGAGTTCCGAGTCAGGCATGTTTGCAGCCTGTGGCAAAAGATAAAAATATAGATCTAGATCAAAGAACTGAGTGGTGTAATAAATTGTTTTCTTAATTGAACATACCTGAAGAACTAGGACTGGTGAACAATCATAAAATGCACTTTCTATTAAGCAATATTTCAAACCCGTTTGATAAAACAACTGAAATAACTAAACAGCAAAACAGTCAGCAACGAATCATGAAAAAAGAAGTAATGTGGACTGTTTTTCAAGACCAGTACACATGAATACTGCAGAAATTTGCATAATTTCCATTTGAAAACATTGCTACAGAGGCAAGAACACAAATGACTTGGGGGGAAAAAAAACAAAAAAAACAACATACTAACCACCAGAGACAAGCCTGAAGATATAATCCATCCTCACAGATGGGAAATTGAAAATTCATATTACCAAGAGTGGACCAAATCTATTTGACAAGGCTGAACCTAAACTGCTTTTCTCCTATAGTTTACGTTAAATAAGCATGTTTTAACGATGAATACATTGAAAAATCATAATCAGGTGGAAAGCTGGACAGACCAAATAGTTCAGCTTCAAGCTGAGTATTTCCACATTTAAACGTTCCCTGTCATGAGAATTAATAAGCTGGGGTTCCAATCTCACCTTACTGTACAGGACATCCAGCCAATAGTCTGCCACCTTGGCCACAGCAGCATAACATTCATCTAGTGTTTTCCCCTTCAGGAAAGCCTCAAACACAGATGACTGGAAAATTTTGATCAGCTCAAGTTCACCTCGTCTCTTGACTTCAAAGCCCTATAAAGATAGGTAGGAAAGTATGGAGCAAAACTTATTATTCTATCATCATAGTAGGGTAGTTGAGCTCATCCTAAATATTATATCTTCTTCAAGATTTATATGAAAATAACATTCCCTGATGTTCATAATTTAAAATTTCAAAGAGAAATTTTGTCCATTGGCTCATATGCAATATAATGGATAGTATACATAACTGCAGAATACCACAATAAAGCAAACCGGTGAGGAAAAAATATTTAAAAATGGTATTTTAAGAAATTTGCTTGCTTTGGTTCTCAGTGCTGCTGAAAATATTTCAGGACTTATCACATTTTTTTTTCAATAATGTCCAGTGTTGCCATAACCAAACAACCCACTCCCTCTAGAGAGATTCATAAGAATATACAGAAGATCTCTGAAGGTGCAGATCAGA
This sequence comes from Peronia peronii, assembly GCA_039654565.1. Lineage (NCBI taxonomy): Eukaryota > Metazoa > Mollusca > Gastropoda > Systellommatophora > Onchidiidae > Peronia > Peronia peronii. The sequence continues at coordinate 635,781 of JBCEWB010000021.1, forward strand.
AGGAGAAAATAATGTTGAATCAGACAAGACAGCAGAAAGACCAGCAAATGTCAGTGATAGGCTCTTGACTGAAACCTGCAAGGGAAGAAGAAACTAGGGTGCCTTAAACAGATTTGGAGGTGCAGCCCGAATGTAGAACCCGCAACCATCATCTGGAATGGGAGGTTGCAAAGATCACCAGAGACAGAATAAACTGGATGATCACTGTACATGGCCTCATAAAGAAGGGAAGAGGAAAAACTAACTGTATGCATTCTTATACATGCAACAACTGTGACACTGAAGTATTGCACGTACGTCGAACAGCTTTTAGCGCAAATTTGCATACCTTCAGTTCTGCTAGTGAACCATCAAAGTTGAAGACAGCATATCTCTTCTTCAACTTCTTGCCTTCTTCTTTCGACGCTGGTAAAATCATGGCCAGATATGGACCATCCACCTCAAAGAAGATGGAATTTTCGCTGCGTGTGGTGTAGGATAATGTTGCAGGATCTGTCAGTTCTTGGTACTGATCATTCGTGAAGTAATCCTTACAAGAAAAAGAGGAAAATTATATACAGTTTTTCCAGTCTTGTAAGCCCATCTACTCAATAATAAAGTCTCCCATGATAACACTACAATAATTCTGATATAACTGTTTGGCTCTGGTCTATATAATCGGAGGGGTTTCTTACTTTCATCTTGTTCACATAAATCAGTTAAAATTCTGTCTTCAGTAGATAGTGCACCTGCAGCAGTCAGAGGATATCAGACTGCACAGATTCTTTTGCTCAATTCGTGAGCTTCAAATAGAAGTGCAATATTGTCAATGACTGTGCTGTATACAAGTGTGATTATTATTTACAAGTGTAAAGTGCTCTGAATTATTTTTGCTATATCAATTGATAATGTTTCTATTTAACATGTTCAAGTTGTATTGCAATGATTTTTGAGAGAGAGGAAACATAAAAATCATATCACTGCTTCCTAACAATTTTTTTTAAAAAACTGATCCTTTGCCACATTCTGAAAAAGTGTATATACTTGCACTGAAGTAAAATACTGTGTTTTAAGCTTGAAAGAATACACTATGCTTGCAAGTAATCAGTTTGAGCAAAGGTAAGCATGCTAACTTTGGTTTGCGGTCATTGAAGCTAAGTTGCTTCTCTTTGCTAAGCAGCTGTGTTAAAAAACATTGTAAAGAAAGAAAGCAAAAATGTTTCATTTTATTTGAAAAACTTGAACAACCAAATTTAAAAAAAAAAAAAAAATCATCATGATAAGAAAATAACATTTTCTTAGCATGGTGAATTTTGCAGAATTCTCGGTTTCAAATAACAATAGAAAAAAAAGGTGTTTTTTTCTCCTTCTTTACAATGCTTGCTTTATTGTGCAGCTGCCCTGCAAAGAGAAATAATTTAGCTGATGGTCAAAATTGTTCATTGTCATATCTTACCTTGACCATCACATTCAGCATGGCTCCTGGATAGGAAATGGTCACTTTGGGTTTCTTGGGGTTGCTGGTCTTGACAGTGTAATTCTCTGGGAAGCTGGCAGGCAGAACACACCATATACCATCTGTGTCGAGCTCCAATGGCCGTCTGCAATAAACATTTATCACAAACTTCTTCCAGAATTTATAACCAAAAAAAAAAAGAAATAATATGAATATAAACAAAAATGGCTATGTTAACTCTGCAAGTGAAAAACTAAATGATCTCTTAAGAAATAAATATAAGAACAATAATCTAAATTTTCTGGCTACAGACACTTCACATTCATGCAAAAGCTGGATAAAGAAAGATTACAGAAAATTGAAAAATTAGACAAATTTTCAAGACGGATTCGCTGGATGGCTGAAGAAAGACAGTGAGGCTCATTCAGGCAATATATCAACAAAGTAGAATTAGTAAAGAACATTTCCAATCAACCAAAAGTTCTTGCAGCAGGCCATTACATGATAAATGGTGATGAATAAGGATTTAAAAACAAAAAGACTAAAGAACTACCTACCCAATTTGCTCCACTATTTCCCTGGCCTTGGTGATGATGTTTGCTCCTGTGTAACAGACAATACCCGCCATCTCCATGCTGTACCAGCGCGCCCTGAAGTGGAAGATGGTACAAATACTTCAATGATTTAAACAAGCTATTTAAGGGGGTAAGTGGGTGAAAATTTCAGATTGTTATTTCACCAGACTAAGAAGAGAAACTTTGACAGATTGTTGTGTATGACTGGGAAAGATGTTTTTCACTTTCAATTTTTTTTTAAAAAATGATGGTTTCCATGGAAATGGCGGCCATCTTGAAAAAACACTAATCGTAGAGTCTTAAAATTTCAAAAACTACTTTATCTACAGGGTTATTTATGGTGTCAAAACTTAGTTTAGGGTCATATTGAGGCAATAAGCTGGTTAGTTTTGTCCTTTTACACTTATCTTTATTTATATAAATTTCTAAAAAATTGATATTCAGTGCTAACCAATAAAATATGGGTTGTAAAACAAACCAAAAAAAAATTGTCAAAATTTTTTACTACTGGATACTACCATATCAAACAGCCTATTGCCCAGACTAATAATCAGAGAATGTGTATGCCAAATTTCAGCCCTATAGAGTGTATACTTTTTGAGATTTTAAGACTTTAAAATTTTTTTTGTTAAATCTTAAAATCTCAAAAAGTGTACACTCTATAGGGTTGAAATTTGGCATACACATTCTCTGATTACTAGTCTGGGCAACAGGTTATTTGGTATGGCTGTGCTCAGTAGTAAAAAAATTGGACATTTTTTTTTTTGGTTTTACAACCTGTATTTTATTGGTTAGCACTGAGTGTCAATTTTTTTTAGAAATTTATATAAATAAAAATAAGTGTAAAAGGACAAAACTTTTTTAAGACTCTAAGATTAGTGTTTATTTTCAAGATGGCTGCTATTTCCATGGAAACCATCATTTTTAAAAAAAATTTGAAAGTGAAAAACATCTTTCCTAGTCATACACAACAACCTGTCAAAGTTTCTCTTCTTAGTCTGGTGAAATAACAAATCTGAAAGTTTCACCAGCTTTCCCCCTTAAGCAGTGATTCATTGGACAGTGTAACTCGGCACAACTCATATATTTACTTGACTCGTACGTACACTTCGGGTGACCATGTAAATTAAATGATGGTTAAATTGATACTAATTTGTTAATCAAGATCAATGTGACATGATTCAAGAGTATATTTTGACAGTTTGAGGTTTGTAGACATGGAGCTATTGAGCCATAAGAATATACTTGAGGGCAATTGAACTAGTTCTGCACAATGTTAATTAATCAATTGTTCTGAGGCCAAAGTTATACTGGTGCAAGATTTAATAGTAAACACTACAATATTATTATATTACAAAAAGCAAACAGTATTAAAATTAATCTATACAAGGTCATTGGTCTTACCCCTTCCTCATGACATAGCCATAGAAAGAGTTGAGAATGCATTTGTGGGCCAACTGCAGCGAATCGTACAAGACAACCAAACCATTGGCTCGCTTGATCTCTGCTGCATCATTTTTCTTCTCAGCATCACTTAGCTTGTTCTTCCACACCTTGGTTAAACCTGACAAGACATTGGAGCAATAATACTTTAGAAATGTGCTCACTTTTAACTATAACCATCATTTTGTCAAAGTCATTCCACTATAGCTCCAGTCAGTTCTAGCTGTTTGAGAAAATAAACAAGAACTGTTTTACGCAAAGGAGATCTATAATGTCATCAGCCCCACATACAAATGGCCCAACTTTTTTATGAATACGGCAATATGAATATCATCCTTATGTAGTTGATAATACAAAATCATAACTATTAAACTAGGTAACTTGTGTGGTGGTAATTCTGGCCAGCATCATGATCCAAACAAAACAAACAAAAAACTACTTTGGTCACAATCGAATGACTGAGGTAATCTGCCTGAAAATGAAGTCAGCTCTGCCACAATGATTTCCATGACTTTCAATATGGTGTCATGGATTTCCTTTATCATGTATGTAACATTTGTTGACCAAAAAAAAAAAAAAAAATTTACTCATCTATCTTTTATGATGTAAGGATGGCCCATTATCCAGTAACTTTCTGCATAGGATAGACTGCTGTAAATAAGTAAAGTTGAGTTTGGTCTTACCCTTGAACTCATATCTCCTGTCTCTAAAGGCCCTGACTGTGTCCACATAGAAAGAATTCTCTCTTTGGCAGATGGTGGCTGTACGTTCCTCCATCCGAGTGGTGTGAACTTTCTTGTAGGCCTTGCGACAATAATCTGCCAGTGCAGAGAAATGACAATATAATTACTCCTTCCACGGCAAAGAGAGATAATTGTCTTTCCACTAATACAATGACTGTGCTACACTCTCAGTTTGAAAACTGTTTCAAAACCTATATGATTGGATCTACCCTTCAAATGTTTTTTAAAGTTGAGGCTGGCCACTGAATATCTGTACCACAATTTATCGCAGTTTTGATAATATTCATGGGTAGGAACTGATAAAAATTTCACATGATTGAAAATGGAGTGAAACAATCCAACAGGGCCGAGTCCAACTGCAAACTATAGAATCTTATCATTGGACTGGCAGAAGGCAGGCAAAAATCTTGACAGAAATGATGAGGATGAGGTCACACATAAAACCACTGTTTCCTTGATTCCTGTAATTCTAAAAATGCACTTCTTTGTTTTAAATATACTAGACACAACCAGACCTCAATTTTTATGATATTGGACATACTTGGTCAACTTGCCCAACAATTATGGGACAACAATGTCCCCAAATGGACAAGCCCGAAGCTGAGTGATGCTCTGAGAGACAGAGCGTCAATTGACTCAATTTTTTGTTACTGAACTTTTTCGCGTGACCGTTGCAGACGGGAGCCTAACTATGAGGTCCAGGAGTATCCCTCCCCCCCACTCCCCAGAAAATTTTTAAAAATAAAGTTTGAAATACATTTTCAGCCATCTTGTTTACATTTCAACACTACCTTTCATCTAGATCTAAATACTGGGGGCACTTCTTCAGTGCAAGTTCCCATGCTCCTTGTGGCAGTTACAGCAGTTGGCAAAGACTGAGACATCCTTTGAGTAAGGCCTTTCTGACTTTGCAGTGATTAATTTTCTTGGATCCGTAATGGATCTGGCCTTACAGGTGACACAGTAAGCGATTCCGGACTCCTTCAGCTTTCTGTTACATCATTCTCATCCAACCATTTCACAGAATTGTCTATTTCTTTGATGTTCATCGCATTCAACATAATTGATAATGTACCCATCCATGTCTCGCTTTTCGCAACAATCTGGTACAATATGAAATCACTACTAAATCAACTAAATGTTTGCGTATCATCAGCCAGCTCGAACTGAAGTGTCCCTCCGGTAATCGTAAGTACTCTAGGCCTAAAGCAGGCATGCCGAATGGATGTAATTGTTTGAGTGCACATGAGCAGTTCTATCATCATACAGGTCCCTGGGTTCCGACAAAAAAGTTTGCGTTCTTCCGTAAAATAATTTATTCGCATTCTGTTGTCCGTTTGGCCAATTCGGTTCTGTAAACGGTGACCAGGTATTTTACTGAGACTTTACGGACTTTTTCTTTGTCTTACAGCATTCCATAATTTTACGGAAAATCGGCATCTCTGTGAGACAGTCACAGAAAACAGGGACAAAAGGAGCTTGTTGCCTGGTTATCTGTGATGCCCTCACCATCTGACTTCCACATTATGAGATAAGAAAAGTATTAATTCTGCCTGGTCATAATGTGCAAAACCATAGGCTACATCCTTGTGTTTAGTACCACAAAGCTAATATAGATGTGCTTTGCTGTTGGAAAAATGAGATACAGACTTTCATCAGTAATATGAATCAGTTGATAGTAGTAACTTCAGTTGAAAAAAAATTCACAGTTAAGTCAATTGGGCTCTCAAATTCAACCTGCTAGTCTTTTCTTCTCTATGGCAGCTTGTTCTTCTTTGGGCAGTTGGTGAAAGGCTCGAGGGGGTCCATCAGGATACTGAGGAGGAAATTTTTCATTTTCCAGTTGTTGCTGAATGCGATAAAACTCATTTCTTGTTGCAGGCACTGAAAGAAAGAAAGACAACAGGAAAAAGAACAGAAATTGTATAAAAATGATGATTACAGAACCAAAAACAAAACAAAAAAGTTAATGATATTCAATTAATCAATACTTCCTGTCATGAGAACTGGCAGACATATTTTTCAGTGGGTTCAGTTCTATGACAATTAACATACTGCATGTTTCTGAATGGCAATATATTAAAGAACTCTTCACCTTAGCAGATGTCACTATCTGATCTATAAAACATTCATTAATAATAGGAATGAAACAAATTATGACCAACCTTCATTCTGACAAGCTGTCAGTACCAGCATGGGTGGTAGGGCACCCACAAATGATGGAGAATAAAGTTAGACCTAAAATATAAAACTCACTGAACTCTCCTCTCCACATCCAGGGCATGTTGCGTTGACATCTGGCACCAGGCTTGTTGAAGTCACAAGCAGCGCAGGTTTCTTCATCCACGATGGCAGGCGGCTGTGGAGTAGAAGGGACAAACTGTCACTGCTCTACCAGACTGATTGGAGTCACTTTTAAAAGATATTAACAAAAAATCAAGGACAAATAGGACAAGTCATTTGATGAGCTATGTCATTATGATGTTATTGAGTTAATAGATAATTCTATTGGTCCATCCACATTCTTTTTTAATAATACAAGTTCAGGAATACTATAAGACATCAACTGCACTTTGACATAAGTCTGAATTATGTCATACAGCAGTGATGACATACTGAAGTGTAAATTTAAACACTGCACACAGCAGGACTGAACACAGTACTGTAAAATTTCACCCATTGGACAACAGAGATATGCTGAGCAAAGTTGCAGTAATTTTTCATGAATCTCCCTTATTCTTATGCTATTCATGTCACGTAAAGTCTATTGCATGTGAGAGAGAATGCATGCTACATGTACACTGTGTTTCATCAACTGTGAAAAAATTGTCCTTTACAAGACAAGTAAAGTCAATCTAATCTTATCTTATCTCAGAGAGAGAAATCTCTTTTCCAAAGGCTGAATGGAAAATTCAATATAGAAATTTGACAGATTTCACACTTAAAAATCATAGATATTAGAATGACAAAAGATCTCTAACTTGACTACAGGACAGAGTAAAAGCACCAAAAGATCAGAGGTTACAACAGTGCCACATGTAAAGACTAACAGTGATCTGGTCAGAGGTAGAGTAGACCTATTAAAATTCTGCTCATCTGTGTACTCTAAATCGAGGAACATTATGGTTGACGGATTAACCATCTGCCTCTTATGGCGTCTGGAGAGCGGCGCACTTAGTTAATTGCCTCTCGACGATGTGCTGACCTGGGTCAGCGATTGGTCACGCTACC
>JBCEWB010000021.1:643307-656709 GCA_039654565.1 Peronia peronii
TTCGCAAAAATAACACCGCTAATATGTTTTTGGCTACTAGAAGTTTATTATTTTACAACAAATAGTATAGGGTGTCCATGATGTTGCACTACCCCTTTAAACAATGTGTGGAATTTGATTAATCTTTGTTCTCTCTAAATATACACTCTCTCTAGGAGGATATATGTATGAGTGTGTATGTATGTGTGTCTTTTCCTTTCTGCAGTTCATTTACAAATTCAGTTCACTCTGCTGTCACTGTTCAGATCATTATTTTCATCGTTGATGACACTACTGTACACTAGCAATGTCATTGATTCATGACTTCCTGCCATATATGTCAAATAAATCAAAAGATGTGTCTCTGTCATAAATACTGTTCTATCTGCATCTTCCTTTCTGTTGTGTAGCAGTCTTGTTTTTGTTTGTATGTTTGCTTGTGTTGTTTTTTTTTCACATCGCATGCAAATAGCTATCAGAGGCAAACTTAATTGATTAAAAGGTTTGATCTTTCTGCTTTTTTGAGAAATTTAATACATTCTTAAAACATGACTAATTTTTCCCTAATTGTTAGTTATATAGAGGCTGCAAGCTGCAAAAATAAACAGCATTAATCACTATCTGTTATAAGATACATGTATAAGATACTGCTCATAAGATGCTGCTTCTACCTAAAATATTCTCATTTTCATAAAAATTCTCTTTCATTATTTATTGTGATAAGTGTTGTGTAATTTCATCATACCACTGTGCAAACAAGTGAAAAATGCCTTAACCCAGTTTTTCCAGGCAATTTTATCAAGCCATTCATGCAGTGGTGTCCCAAGGAACAGTATTCCATTGTGGCCATTCCAGTGCTGACAATCCTATGCCCAGATATCTACCAGGTGAGCTGCGTATGGCACGGATAGTAAAAGACTGCTGCGATGTCAGAACTTTTTTCAGGCACTTTTGACCTTCGAAACACCATCTTTACATTGTCTCTAAAAGTTTTCAAGTTAGGATTAAAGTTTATGAACAGGGGAGGTGCCCAGAGTATAATGTAGAAAGTCATATAACAAAGGACTCAAGTTCTTTGATTTGAGTAAAGTAAGAGCCTGCTGGAAAACTTTTAGAGCAATGTCATAGTAGATCACTAAGATATGAACTAATAGCTGTAATTGTTTCTAACTCAATGTATTGTATTTACAGATCCATGGCACACCATTTCCATGTGCTTCATTGAGAGTTTTTATTTATTTCCATTTGTTTGTTTTGCCAGATGTTATATGGGACATGGAAATTGTTCTCTACAGAACATGTGTCACAACAAGGAAAAAGACTTTCCTAATTTATTGACCATCATACAATTTGTTGCTGTTGTAATAGCTTTTCCAAACCAAATTTTTTATTTTAAAGATAGATACAATCTTCATTTGTGACTCAAGCAATAGAATTTTTGATTCTACTAGTTTTGATCCCAAAATCAAGGTTATATCTTCATCCATTCAAAAGCTTCGGTACCATATCTTCAAAATTTATTTCCAGGGATCAGTCAAACTTCTCACATACAAAGTGACATACAGAGATATCAGATCATGTATTTTTCCAGACATGTGGAATTTTATTAATAAGATGATTATTCATTCAGTTAAAATGTCCCAAGAGCCATTGTGTACAAAATCAACAGGGCAGGAAAACAGAAAAAAAGAAAAGTGAACAGCTTCATACATTCATATCAAATAAAAACTAAAGATACACACAAGTATTTTACACCATTTGAAACCTTACCTGAAACTCTTTCACATAAAATGGATATAAAAGCTTAAAATTTATTTATTCAGGTATGCAATGGAGCTTATTCTGAGGTAATACCCCCAACCTCCTGGACAATGAAAAAAATTTGGCATTTTTTTGTGTACTCAAAAGTATGTTCTTAGCATCTTTACAGTTTTTGTAGATTGTATCTAGACTAGACATAAAATTTAGTCTTCTCTGATTCTAAAGTAGGGGGAAAAAAAATGAAAGTAGATGAAATATTCAACCAGTATAATCTCCATAAAGCGGAATATAATTCTTCATCCATCTTCAAACTGACAGACTTTGAGGCACCTTCAATTAAATTTTAAGCAGATTTCCAATACTTATGTTCAGTGTATAACATTGTCTCCCATAAGCAACAGGATGTGTGCTGGATATCGTACTTTGTTAGTGATCCAGTGATGTCATTGATGATTTGTTGATGTTTTTAAATTGTGATTGACAGAATGCCACCTGATACAATATTCCAAAAGTTTGATATCGGTAAAGAAGCAAAGCTGTGCTTTAATTTAAGTTTTGACTTATTCTATTCATTTTGGCATTTTTTTTCATCATTTTTTCACAAAATGTCATGAATTTTTAATTTTATCCCCTAAAAAGTTATATCAAAATACAAAACATTCAATTTTTGTTTTGGTAATTGCACTTTGTGATTGCTGTATTGCATCATGTTTCACCAATGAGAGCAAAAGAAAAAAGAAAAAACGGGACTGTAAATTACCCAGCTGGGTGCATCTGAAACCCGTGATAATAATATTTTTTAAACTGCTTTTTTTCGATAATAAAAAAAAACGCTTGTCAAATGATTTACATCAATCAAAAGAAGAAAATGACATCTTTCTTTTCACATGCTACATTTTAGTTTTTGAGGAATATTTAGGATGATACAAAGAGCAGGGAATTCACGCTTTCTTTTTACAATATGCATTACGACCTGTTGTTTACGGTTGGTTAGGAGTAATTAGTTCTAGAGCATTTAATTAGTAGTTGAGCAAAGTCTTGACATTCTCTTAATAATTTGTTTAGCATTCAGTATTTTAGCAAATAGATTAATTACTAGGTGTGTGTTTTATGCCTTTGAAGTAAAGCAATGAAAGCCTGTACTGTTTAAGTCAGAGTTTACATTTTGTTTGTTCCAGCGTTTGACAGAGAGATGGCAAGTAATCAACCGCAGAGCAGAAGAAGCGTAAGTTTCCCTTTGTTTTTGTATGTGTATAATTGACTGTTTACATGTTGCATAGATGTGATTCATCTGTGCATATTCGTAATTCTATCTTTAAATATCTCATCTGGATTTCATCCTGTTATTCTCCAAGATGTATGGAAACTGCCATCTGAACCCTGTTTTACAAATGAACTGTACCATTATGATTGTAAGAAGCCAATAATATAAATAATTTTGTCACAGATCCAGATCATCACCATCATAGCCCAGTGGTATAAATCATTTTTAATGGGTTTGAGAAAACGCAACAATCTCATTTTCTTGAGTCAGCAGCACAGTTTAGGTGAATCAAAAAAAAAAAAAATCTTAAAACATTTTTGTTAAATTTCTTGTTGGAGATGAGAGTTACATGTATGCATGACACAATACTGGTAACTTAGAATCCCCCAAAAATGATTGAGCAGTTATGATTTGATCATGTTGAAATGAAAGTATGATAAGTGAAAATTATGAGCATATCTTTCTCTGTGAGGTGGAGAACAAACATGGTAGGAGTAGGGAAATCTTGAGTTTTCAACCCCCCTCCCATTTTTTAATTTTTTTTTGTATTTGTTTTTGTGGTCATATCAGGAATGTCAGATTTCGTATTCTGTAGGGAAACAGATTTTTTGGCAGTCACCATCTTTTTGTGGTCCATTTGTTTCCTCACCAATATGAGCATCTAGTATTAAAGTAAAACAAATAGAGAATGAAACATATATCTTGACGAATTGACATTCTTGCTATGTTGCATATATAATATGAACACATAAGATGAGAACTTTTTAAAAGATTCATTCAACCTTTGCTTGGCATTCCAGGGCTGAGAATGACGTGGAGGATGATCCTGAATCTCAAGAGGTGTTGGAGGAGCAGCTAGTCAGAGTGCTGACCAAAGAATACCTGGAGTTGTTAGGTGAGTCACTTAACTATAGCCATATCCTTTGTTATCCCTGTTGCTCTTGGCAACTGGCAGAAAAAAACTGTTAAATGAGGCATTGTGATGATTTTGATTAAAAAAAAAAAAATCTATACCATGGGTGAGATTTTTCCATTCTCCTGGTTATTTTCTGATCCCGCCATAATGGGTCTTACTCATTCTGGACACCAATGGTAATTATATTGGCATTTTTTTTTTTTTACTGTAGTGTGTCCTGTTCATTTTGGTGTAATGTATGGAATTTTCCCTGTTCTTCACATTTTCCCAGGCTGCCTGTGAAGAGGCAAATTTTATGCTTTTTTTTTTGTATAATGATACCACAGAATACTTCAAAGAAAGTATTTGGGCAGGGGAAAGCAATCAGATGATTATTGCTTCCCATTTAATGAGCTAAGCTTCATCTTCTCTTATTCTGGAATTGAAGTTTATTAGTCATAGAAAGTCAACAGTATGGAAAGGGAAAATGTTTCTTATATAATTAAAGTTCCCCAAACAAAGAAAATCTACTTACTGAGTTACTTCAGTAACTTATCAAAAACTAATGACATGTTCTGATATATCAAGACCAAACATACTCGATATGATACTGATATGTCCAGCAACTGTTTCATTCCATATGTCTTTAGGCAAATACATCATCCTATTTTCTCTGTTCTTCTGCAAATGTGTCTTCTCAGTTTTTCAGGCCTTTCACAAATGCATCATGTAATTTCCTCTAATGTTTCACAGATGCATCACCCCATAGTCTGTGATCTTTCACAAGTGCATCTTCTTACTGTTTGTGTAACTTCATGAATGTATCTTCCCATTTTTTTCTGCATCATCCTTTCACAAGTTCCACTTTCCCATCTTACAGTGCTGGTGCTATCTGGGAAATGTGTGTCCTCTGAGATCAAGGAAGAGACTGCTATGGAGGATGGAGGAGACAGTAACAAACCACAGGGTGGACAACCATGCAATTTCAAAGACTTAAATGAGTTGGGTATCAGGGTAATTGGTACACAGGTGAGCAAATACATCTGGTTATGTATTAACCGGTAGATAAATCTTGTTTTTGTCAATTTTTGAACTCTGTTTCTTGATCAAAAAGTGAAGTGAGCTGATTGTTTCATGTATAAGTATCCAGGTAGGTGATTTGCTAAGCACTGCTTTGACTGTGGAGATAAATAATGGGAAGGATTTTTTCATTTTTTGTTTTATTGCATCAACCGTAACAATACATGATAAAATAATTATTGCCCATGATTTGTTCTTCAACAAGTTTTAGTTTATCAGTATTTATAGAACATACTCATTTTGTCCCAATCCTGTGTGGCAATACCTCTCCCAATCTCCTCCTCTCTCCTCCAGGAAATCAGTCTTTTATATACCAAATTTTATTCACTTTAGCTTGCAAAATTTTCATTGCTTTTTCTGCTTGTCTAGGAGTTGTATCCGTCCATAATCATGTGCCTTCTGACTGGCTTCTCCTGGTCAGATACTTCTGTGTGCCACAGATGTGCTCTCTTACTGTGGCCAGTGTGTAAACAGGTATCTACAGGTTCATTTATTTATCCTTCCTTCCTTCCTTCCTTCCTTCCTTCCTTCCTTCCTTCATTAATTAATTCCTTTATTCAGTCCTTGTTCCCCTCCATCTTTCCTTCCAGAGGTGCCAATAAGCTAATTTTTTTTTTTAACTGAACTTTTTGCACACGATCGTTGCAGACGTGAGCCTAACTAGGGAAGTCCTGGATCAGTATTCCCCCCCCCCCCTCCTGGGAAGTGTTTAAAAAATAAGGTATGAAATGCCACATTTTCAACCATCTTGTTTATATTTCAACACTACCTTTCATTTAAATACGGGGACATTTCTTCAATGCTGGTAGGTTTCCATGCTCCGTGTGACAGAGCAATTGGTAAAGATTGAGACATTTTTTAAGTAAGGCCTTTCTGACTTTGGCATGATCAATTTTCTTAGAGTGACTAATAAGGGACTTTCTCATTGGATCCGTAATAGACTCTGGCCTTATAGGTGACACAGTAAGCAATTCTGGACCCCTTCAGCTTTCGAATAATGAATTCACTGTTTGCATTTTTGTCATCCGGTCATTCACAGATTTATCTATTTCTTTGATGTTCACTCATTCATCACATTCAACATAATCAATATTATGCCCATTCATGTCTTGCTTTTAGTGGTAATCCGGTACAATATGAAATCACCACCAAATCAACTAAATGTTTGCATATTGTCCTCCTAATTGAACTGAAGGGTCCCTCCGGTAAGCGTAAGTAGGCTAGACCTAAAGCAGGCATGCCGAGCGGATGTTACTGTTTCAATGCGCATGAGCAGTTCTATCATTATGTGGGTCCTTGAGTCGGGCAAAAAAGTTAGCATTTCTTCCGTAAAATAATTTATTCGCATTCTGTTGTCTGTTCGGGCAACTCCGTTCCATAATTGACGACCACGTATTTTACTGAGACTTTACAGATTTTTTTGTTTTTATTCCATAATTTTACAGAAAATTGGCATCTCTGTTCCTTCCTGTCTTATTTCCTTCCTTTCTTCCTTTCTTTTTTCTTCTCTTTCTTTCTTTTTTCATTTGCTTCCTTTCTGCCATACATGGATAGATGAGTGCTCATACTTTTGTATTTTTCACCTGTATTTTGATTTAACCCTGAAATTGTCATTTGAAAATATTGGATCATCAGGATTTTTTTGATGACATTATTGTATTCAAATTACAAAAAGAAATGACTGTTTATGTCTGAATGAGATATAAAACATGAGTAAATTCTGCACTGTGTTGTTAGACCAAATGAATTCTTTGACACTTTTAGGGTTGTATGGTGTCACTGGCCCAGTGGCTGGATCCTCAAACTCAGGACTTAAAGTTCCAGGTCCAAATGCTAGTGGATCCTGACATTTCATGCTTGGGAAAGACAGTTTACACACATTTTTTGGCTGATCCAAGTTAAAAAAAATGGATTTACCTGACTAAAGACAGAATATAATTGTTAAATTGTTGACAATTTGTGCATCTAACAGGCAGATGCCTTATAAGGTTCCCAGGAAGCAGAGAACATATGTGGGTGTCTCTTAGGTCTGTCAGGATAGTAATAGATATTACTTCGAGCCTGTACTGTATAGGAATAAGTTGTGCTGATGGTTATAGCACAATATATTCAGGTACATAATTTGCTGGGTACTGCTTTGACTGCTAAAATAGAAAATAGGAAGGATAATTTTTTTTCTTAAACATAAATGAAATTCAGTTTTCATTATATCAACCTCAGCATTGTTTGATGAAAGAGTTATTGCCAAAGTATGAATGCCGTATGAATGCTCTCTGTTGTTATTAAGACAGCATATTTGAGGTATTGCTAATGATTATGATGCTGCCATCCCTCCACAGCTAGTAGTCAACAATCAGATGTCTGAGGAAGCGGCTCAGCACGTGTTCATGTCTATTCTTTCTGGCCTTCAATTGCATGGCCAGCACGATGCCTGCCAGTCCAACCTCCTCTCCCTCTCGTTCCTCTTCTATGAGACCTATGTGAGTCAAAACAGTCACAGCAATGCAATTTCAGCCCTTTGGTACCCAGGAAGAATATGAATATGCTTGCCAGTTTCATAAATTTATGTCAGCACATCACTGTGCAAGCAGTAAGATTTGTAGAATTATGTGCTGATTGAAAGCAGTGAGTTTTCAAGCCTAAACTTCATGTAATAGTCAAGGACGATCACAACGGATTCACTGTCAGATCTCTTAAGATGACATACTAATGTACCAGATATGGGACATCGGGCCATAAATAGTTAACTTTGGGCAATCCCCCATCATAATTCAGAAATATAAAATTTCTTACTCTGTGAGAAAAACAACCTTTTTGCTGATAAAAATGCCCTTGCTAGTCCCTATTTTTTTGTTCTTTCCACATAAATATTGCAAATTTATGTTATCACAAGTAACATTTCCTACTTTTTTAAAAACAAAATACTTGGTTTCCTGATGGTGACATGGCAGTACAGAATACAATAGAAAATGATTGTGGTTTTAAATATCAAAAGAAGAAGTCATAGATAACTGCTTTCGTCATATCTGATTTTAGTTTCAGACACCTTTAATATATTTTGAGGTGCAAAATATTTATACCAGCCATTATAGAGTTATGGAATGCAATGGAATTTCAAAGTATAGAAGGAAAAAAATCTTAGATTTAATGTATGGGGGATATATGTCTCGCGACCAGTCAAAATGAGACATAAGTCGCTGGACTAGAACGGAGAAATCAGGCTTTGAATGTGATGAGGGGGGTCAGATATCGATTTTTTTTTTTATTACAGAAATCTAAAGTGCATTCATTTCTGAACAAGACAGTATAGGTCTTACCCTCGATTTATAAATATTACTTCATTAAAATCGGGGTTTTGTGAGGTAGGCATGTAGATTTATGTGTTCGACTGTTCATTTAAGCTCGATTTTCTCGGAATTTCAGTCATTGCTGGAGGTCCTTCCTTGTCTCTTTAAACTGCAATATCTCTGGCTAGAAAAAAGCTGGCTCAGAACTTTTTTCACCATCTGAAAGGGTATGAAATAAGCTTTCACATGATACCAAAAACCCCATATGGTGAAAAATCGACATACGTCTCATTTTGACTGGCTGCGAGACATATATTCATGGAAAAGGAAAAGTCACAGTTAAATTTGGTCAGTGTTTTTATACCACCTCGCTTTAATTTGTTCCTTGGCAGAAGGGATTACATATACATTTGCATACCACCTTGTAGTATTACTCTATGGCCATGGTCATGGATAATTGTAATTCTGGTCGCAAAATATCTTGAAAAGTTATGGAATTTCTTTCGTGGAAAAAATATGCATTGTAGTTCTTACATTAAAGCATCAGTAGCAAAGTGAAATTGGCATTTTCAACCATTTTAGAATTCCTAGTTGTAAATTTTTTCTTTGACAACATATAAGCAATCAACATCTCTCTATTTTGTTTTTACTCTTAATGCATTGCAGTTAAAAAAGAAAGATGTTTTCAGTTCCCTTTTTTAGCATCAAAAAATATTTTTATCCAAGCTGTGATATGATTCTAAATAGTAAATAAAAAAGATTTCACAGATTTTTTAAGATCTCCTCTCAGAATTTATTTTTGATTGTTCAAGAGCTGCCTGCTGCCTCTTCCCCCCCCTCCCCCCCACCTTTATTTGCACATTATCAGAGAAGTACAAGAGAAAATTGTCTGTGGTTTGCACATAATTATGTCTTTGTTTACAGCACATTTTTACCTCGTTGCAGAGACAGAAATTCCCGTCACTGACACGAATTTTGCACCAAATTCCAGGTGTTGAACTAAAGCTTATAGTGGTAAGTATTTTGAGCACTTTCCTACTTTGCTCATGTTCATGTTCTTTATTGCTTCAAGCATGTCATTATGATTAGCTAGAATTAGAGCACTTGTTATTTTACATGTGGGGTATTTGCTGTGTATTTTAGAAGAAATGTTTGTGCCTGATGCCCTTGAATACACGTCTCATGGCCATTCACAGACAGTTGAAAGTTGCTGGACTTGAACAGAGAAATTGGGGATTGAATGTGATGGAAGTGATCTGATATTGATATTTTTGTCACAGAAATTGAAAGAACATTTATCTGTAAATTAGAAATAGTGCTCTTATGGACAGACTATAAGATTATCAGGATATGGTGAGGCAAATGTATAATGTGTTAAATTGTTTATTTTTGTCAATTTATCGGTAGTGTGACAAACTGACAAATCACAAAATTTCATGTTCTGAGTAAAATGGTCCCGAAATTTATGCTTCAGTTGACAGCTTATATCTTGCGTTATTCCTAGTTGATGTTTGTTATTTTTTCTTCAATGTTCTTGATCATAATCCTTCGTATTAATAGATTATCATTTTTACGTTTAGATAATGCACTTTTTCAAACGATTTGCCTATTTTTTTTGGAAATCCCCGTTATGTCAGTCTGTCACGTCATAGTTTTGCACCTTATCGAGTGATACTTTGCTCTGCACCACTGCGCACTGACCCAACCTACTGATTACGTCAGCTGTAGCAGGTGTGAAGAGTGAACAGTTAAAGAAAAAATATATAAAATTTTTAAAAATGGAAGAAGAAAGAAAGAAAGAAAAACCTTTACAAAAAAATAATAGTATACTTCAAAAAAAGATATTTTAAAAACTAAAAGGGATATAAAATTTGAAATAAACCAAAGAATTTCAGTATTTTGATACTTTAGCGTCAGATTGTTCTAAAATTTGTATAGAATTGATGGCGATTTCATCTGTCCCACATCCTGTCTAGGCTTCATGCCAGAAATCTTGTGTTTTCCACTTCAGTGTCAGCTTCCTATATTGTAAAACTGAAACACTACGAGTATCTCTTGTAGAATATTCCATCTCTCTGGAACTGAGGCACATAGGCAATTATCTTGTGGATGGAACTATCAGTAATTGTAGATAGTAAAGGTGTGCTACCTGTACTTGTAGATGGTACAACAGTGCCATCAGTAAGGCAAGATCGTAGAACTAAGCTAGTGGTAACTATAGATAGTATACCAGTGCAAAGATAACTAAAGATATAAAATTGTGCCAGCAGTAACTGAAGATTGGACAGCATTACTAACAGCGGACTGGACAGGGATGTTTGTTTTCATAGTGTACACAATGCTTTTGTCAAGTAGTCCAAAAATGTTGATGCGACGACATTTTCTTCAATACTAAAAAAATTTATCTTGAGAGAGTCAGTAAACTACACCACCATCTATATTCTTGTTGTGAATTAGGGGCTCAAGGTTGGGACTGGCAATGTCGGAATTTTCCTGCTTTTCTTTAGGAATTCTCTTACCATCAGTTGGTCAGAGAGGGGGGAGGGGGAACTGTTACGCTAAGTAATTGAGCAGTACAAAAGCCAGTTCAGCCAAGATGGTGAAAACAGGCCACCCCTCTTCTTGTATTTTATACATTTCCTTCCTTCTGTTCACTTTTCTTTATTCGCCAACTCGGACTGTTTATCTTTTCATGTTTTGCTGCTTGGAATAGTGCGTCTCCTCATTCACCACCCCAAACAGTGATGCAGTGGATACAAAGAAAGTGGCAACCTTCAAATGGCACCTAAAGTCAGTGGGTGGGAGCGGCACAGTGTAACATATCGCGATACACCTGTCTGTGATGCTGACCCATGACCAGGCTTTGCGATACGTCAAAATGCATTATGCAGTTTCTCCAAAACCAAAGCTCAGTTTGTGAAAATACTTAAACACAGGGAAAATCTTATAATATTAACAGCGATGGGCCAAAAAACAAAAAAATCCGAATTTGGCGATATGTGTGTTTGTCAAATCATTGACGAATTGTTCTCCAAATTTTAGCTGGTGATGAGGGATCACCCCTGTCTCGCAATTTGCTTACAACTATAGTCAAGCTAATTCAAAACTTTTTTCACTATATGAAAGTGTATGAATTAAGATTTTACATGACAGTATTCATTCAGTTTTGACAGGTTGTGAGACAAATTTGTTGCTGTTTTATATCAGGACCCAGGAGAATCGTTTGTATGTAGTGCCCTCGCTACATATTTCACGGTGTAGGAAAAATATTTATATTCAATGCCCCTTACTTCATTTGTCCTCAAGGAAATCCCATTTACAGTGAATGGGACACAGTATGAGTATAATGCAAGAGATAATCATAATAATATGCACATAAACAAAAGATCATGAATAGCATCAAAACAAAGCAGATTCAAACATTGCCTGAGCTTGATAGACATAGTGTTGATGGTAAAAATGAGTTTCTGTAACCTTCATAATTAATTCTTCTGTGCAATGAATGCCCACCTCTGTTGGAATATTTGAATTTAATATTCCCATTTTGCCTTAAGATCCAGGGGAAATAGTTATATCTGTTACCACTGAATTCATGTTTGTTGTTGTTATGACTCAGGATCTAGGTGAAATGCTTGCATCTCCACCCAAGGCAGGAAGTGAGAAGAAGAAAAAGGAAACTTTCAAGAAGATTGTGTCTAACATTATAGGGGTGAGTAAAAGACTGGCTTGTTGGGACACTTGTCAGGCAAAAGCTGTCAGCCTGAAATGTATTTAGCTTGGCGCTGAAGTTTACTTCTGTCAGTACAAATGTTCATTTTTGTCAGATATTGATAGAAATCACACAGAGTAACAAAACAACAACAAAAAAAGAGATCAGATGAAGAAATGATCTTTCATCAATGAGTAGAGATAGATTTGAATTGTTTTTCCTAGCAGATTGTTTCCATTTTCCCTGTGGAGACTTGGTTCTTTGACTGTAATTAGCTCATCTATTCATATCTTCATGACATGTTTTGTTGCTGTTATTTTTCACTCCTCCACATAGAACTTTTTCCCCTTTCAGAATTTCTCCATCACCCTGGTGGGTCCAGCATCTGTGAGCCAGTCAGTTTCTGAACCCATCAGCACAAGAATTATAACTTTTCCAATGATATTCATTGATCAAATACTGGGATAGGACAGCTCACTATCCATCTCCTTAAGGAGGGGGGGGAGGAGGGGGGTGGCGTCCTGGAGGTGATTTTTTTTATTATTAAAGATAGGCTATTTTAACCTTTTCCATCGAATTCGGCATGTTCAAATTAGAGGAAAACAGTGAAAAAAAATCGACTTTTTTTATACGGTTGCCATGGCAATGCCGCCATATTGGATTTTGGCGTCTCTAAATTGACTGATTTTAAAATCTATCTCTTCCGTCAAATTTCAATAGAAATTGATAGAACTTGGTGAACGTATTGTTTGACATAATATCTAAAAAGATACCTATTTTCAGCCCTCCCTATTGTATAGAAAATTTTCTAGAAACTTTTGAAAATGCCATATAACAAAAAATCAAATTTTGCCGTTTTTTCACACTAAAAACCCATTTTTCTCGAAAATTTACCAACCACATGGGCCGTGCATACATACATTTTTTAGTCTTGTTATGAAAATGAAGTATCCCAAATTTGATTAGAATCGGTTTCAAAACAAAAAAGTAGATAGCAAAAAACTGTCAAAAAAAACGGGTTTTGAGAAAAACGCGTTCAAGTTTTTTTTTATCGAAAAATGAACATGGAGAATGTTTTGTTTGGCTTTTAGCCTCAAAACAGCACTTTTTTTACATACTAGCCCTCTCTCCATGACTTCTATGTCTCTTGTTGCCGTTTTTCAGCTTTCTGGGCGTATCGTTTCTCAAATTTTGCTCCCTATCCCCCATCATTGTAGGGGCTCTCATAGAGTCACTTCCGGGTTCTTGAGAGCCTACATGTGCCCCCCATATCTTTTGCTGTCTAAACCAAGAGTGTTCTGACCTTTACTATGATATATAGTCCACAACTGAGCTCTGAAGCAGCAGAAAGAAAGGAAAATTTCACAATTTATAGGATGTGGAAATTCATTTTAGAACGCTAACACTGATAATCTGCATGATCAGCA
>JBCEWB010000021.1:656809-668262 GCA_039654565.1 Peronia peronii
AAAATTATTTGCCATGTAGAAATTATACTGTATAAGTGTAAACTAAGTGATTGTCTCTACATTGTCATTATTATCATACCTTCACTTTTTTTTTTAATAATCGCACAAGTGTGAAATCATCAAGAACTATATTACACATGTATCTAGATCTATAATAAACATTCATTTGAGTATCATTAATTTGTTTTTGATGACAATTATGTTTGTCTCTCAGTTTATCTGTATGCCCTCAGTTCTACTTTATTACAACACTGTCTGTTACACCAACTTTCTCTATCCGTTGGCTATATTACAAACTGTCAGTGTGTCATCCTGGAAAGACTAATGTTTACAGGTAGACCTGTTTTTTGTTTTGTTTTATTTTCTCGATCTTTCTATCTTCCTTTACCTCTTTTTATTCAGTCTGTCTCTCTTTCTCTATCTCTTTCTCTCTCTCTCTCGCTCTCTCACACATACACACACACCTCATTTTCAGTTACTGATTAAAAATATTCCTGTTAAAAAAAAAAATTTGCAGAAAGTAATTTTAAAAAATCATCCTTTTTAGAACTACTTTAACAAAAAACATTATCGTTGTAAGCACATTTTAAATAAATCTAGACTAAGCCAATCAAACAAATACAGGCAGTGAAAGTATGAGCCCCGCATAAGTGCAGTTTTCGCCAATATCCGACGTGATTAAAGCGCATAAGTACCTTATGCGTTCTGATCACGACGGGCAAATCACATAAGTACACGCAGAATATCAAAATCTCTAATTACTGCTAGTTGGACATTAACAACTTCACTTTTCTGCCTACATGTTGTGTATGAACCATCGATAGAACTATTGATCATACAGATTGCTTGAGAATGAAAAAGATATTGGAGTAAATCAGTTTTTTGTCTCTCCTGTAAAATTTGCTGAGATGCACTTACGCGATCTCATTGCGTCGCCCACGATATGCAGATCGGGTTAATCCATCAAACCCATGCTTCCCGCGGGCAATCACCATGATTGCACCAGATTCACCCTCAGCTGGAGACACTGAGACACTGTTTTGGTGGCTCACTGACTACACAGCCAGCACCAGAAATCCACAAAGGACAATCTTTTGCCGACAATTTGTTGTCAACTCTATCTTCTTTGTCACCCTTCCAGTGCCATCACAACCTTTCCACTGCAATCCTCTGCTGCTGATTCATCTACAGGATCATCAACTACAGCTCCACCTCCACAGTTACAAACCTGTTCTATGAAATCTTTTACTGAGGACACATTTTCAGCATCACCATTTCATCCATCAGTCCAATCACTACAATCTAACATTGAAATCCTTCACAGAGGCTTTGCTCCAAGCGAATCTATCCCTCAAATTCATTCAGTGGAATCTTACACTGGAAACATATCAGAATCTTATTTGTCACAAGTTTGTAACGATTCCATGGAAACTGTACCCATAGGCCTTTTTTTTTTTTTTGAACCAGTATCGCTACACATTCATCATTCTGTCCCTTTTTGTGCTGCTGCCTCAGCCTCCCCATGTCCCCTTTCTGGCCACATCCTTGCCCATTAATTCGACTATGCTCAGTTCTTGTGCTGTAAATCCTGTGTCATCTAGTCATTTCCATACAGCTCATAATACCCCCCCGTGTCTGATAACTACAGGTGCAAATGCAGTTGACACATCTTTGTTACCTAATACTATAACCACTCCTCGAGCTAGGTACCATACAACGGATTCTTCATCTCCTACGATAAAAAAAACATTTATTCAAAGAAATAGGCACCTCTACCATCAAAGCTTTTGGTGACATTATATCAGAGTCAGTATCTCTGCGCATTTCTCTTAAAATGTCACAAATTTAGTAAGACAGCAAAACTGTCAAAAAAATAACGAAGTCCGGAGAAGTTATCACATTTCCAACTGGTGGTCGACCAGTCCAAATGATTAAAGCCTAAGATAGTGCAAGAGCATCTAATACAGTTTTGAAGAGAACTCTGTGCAGAAGAAGTAAAGTGGTTAAATCTTGTTGCAATTTACTTTCTGGACAGTCAGAAGAAGATAGCTATGCACAGATCTCACATGAAATACGCGGAATAGAACATGAACTCAGCAGAGAGAAGATATTGGAAGAGTGCAGGAATTGATAGGCGCATCAAGATAGGAACAAAATATGCAGTCGTTAGGCAAAATAGACTGGGCTTTAGTTATCAACAAATGTGTGAACAAAAGCGACTTTTGCGACCGCTTGGGGTACGATTCGAGTGCAAAGCAAAACAGAGACAAAAACTGATTAAATTACTTCCGTTTCAACACATTGCGATCACAGACAAACAGTTTCATTTCTCAGATGAGCACAAGCAAGAATATTCAGCACGTTATTGGATGGATACCAGAAACCAGGAATCCTGACCAGGCATGATGGGAAAATTTCCGAGAATGGAGGAGATCATGGGAAGGCTCTTTCAAACTTAGCATGCAGGTTTTGAATGTCGAGAATCCAACTCTAGATTCAGTACCGTCTTGATAGGAAGGCATATGTAAAAGACACAGCTGTAAATCTCTCAGTATTTTTTACCGATTTTCAGCAAGAAATCGAAATTCTAGTGCAAAAGTTCATGGAATGGTAGAGTTCAAGATATTTCTTTGTGGGGATTACAGCTTTTTGGCTCGCATTTACGGAATTTCCTGAGTCATTTCCCTGTATCTAATGTCATAAATCCAGAGAACACACGCAAAACAATGACATATTGCAACCCTCAACCCCTCAGAATCTAGAAACATTGCACATTGACAATGAGAACTACAAGAATCACGGACAGAATGACAAAAAAATTGCAGCTCAGTACAATAATGTCATCAGGCCAGTCACATTCGACATAGAACTAGAGACTGTTGCACGACCTTCCCTGCACATTATGTTAAGCATTGTCAAAAAGCATCACACTATGCTCAAGGCAGACTGTGATGCCCTAGACACAAAATTAGGTTAGGTGGAGGGAACCCACACACCAGAAGGACATTTTGGACAGTTTGTTCAGGAAATGAGGCTTGAGAAAAGTTCGGTGAAATTGCATTTTTAGATCTTGAAGCAGAATTTAATGGCAATAGGGAAATTCTTAAATATGATAGAGTATATATGTAAAGGTAGACAAAAAACAGTGTTTGATACTTGCAATACTTTCTGTTTCTCAAAACATTGATGAAACTCCGCGTTATGTGTGTCACTTTTCTAGCGTTATGTGTGTCACTCTCAGACTTCAGTTGTGTAATTAAGGGAATCCACTCTAATTAGACTTAATCAGGTCAGGAATTTTGTCAGAGAGACCTTTTCTTCCTAAAACAAAGCATATATGACCAAGAGCAGCAGAACTTGTAGCCTGCTGAATGACAAAGTGCAGGTAGGAAAATACTTCTCTTATGTGTAATGATTATTGAACCATTTATGTTACCATTCCATATTTCTTCACAGCATAAATGGGTTTATATTTGAGTCTTCATGTAGCAACAGTACATTGCAACAGAGTCCACTGTCTGGTTCGGTTTTGGAGAACTTCATTGTGTGTTATGTGTGTCATTCTTATGTTAATGTGTGTCACTCTTACGCTATGTGTGCCACTGAAACAAATGTGAGTCTTTCTGTTACTGACATTTGTCACATTTTCATGGAATTAAAAAGATTTTTTTAAAAATAATAGACAGACTGAAGATTTTCATGACTTCATGATCTAAAACACTTTAGCTTCTTATTACATGTCTGATATACATCAAGTGTTGCAGACAGTTTTGTCTCAATTTAAAACGCTGTACTTAGGAGGACAATAATGAAATATTGTCTTATTTAATAAAGATCATATTGATTTGTGTGCCTTAAACTTAAACTCTATGAAGTGAACAAACTCATTAAAATTTCCGAAATGAAAGTCACTTTCAAACTAGCCTGGCATACAAACTTCTTCTGCCTTGCATTTTATTCATTAATTATTGTTTTTCTTCTCCCAGATTCAAATCCAGAAAGGCATAGGAAATATTTAAGAAAAACCACAAGTAGTGCCGAGTTCAGAGGAAATGAGAATCAAAACGTAGAACTGTTGAGATTTGAGAAAGGAAACATTCAAGGAGAATACTGTAGAGGTACAGCTCAAAGCATGTAGATGTCAAAAAGATAGAGAAGTAAAAACTGAAAGCTTTGCAACCTTGATAAAGGAAGGGCTTCTTTAGATCTCCATAAGTCTTAAAAAAGGCAGGAAAGTTCACAAGGTTCTACCATCATCTCCATCAAACACTTCCAACAAATTCAAGATGCTGAAGAGACAATGTTGGCTTGACAGTGAAGAAGTTGTTTCAGAACTTACAGAGGCTCAGTGCTTTGGATGAAGAAACTATTCGACTCTATCAGAAATTTTTATTTTAGGATTCAAATTATAACCAAACACTGTTTTTGTCTGAATGATCTGTGTCATAACCAAGTGAAGAAATAATACAATAGTCATGTAATATGTTAAATACAGTTGACTGCACCTGAGTTGAACCCTCATGAGTCAATTTTCAAATGAGTGTATCTTTTTTCTTGGAACGGGTCCCGGCGCTTCTTTACGTTACTAAAAATCGTACTGATGAATGATGTTGACTCATCCGCATTCACTAACGAGTCGATCTTTTTCTCCTGTCCCCTTATAAGATCAAAGGAAAAAGCAATGCTTGAGTCGATGTAACTAATCTCAGCTTGCGCGGCACTTCATCTCAACACATTTATGCTCCTCCCATCACACGACAGCATGATTATAGGTTAACTTCAACTGTCAAACTGATTCACTAAACAGGACTAAACCCTCCCTCAGACTGTAGGAAATACAGTGTTGGCGAGCGTCTTTGATGTGGGGAATTCTCCGGCCAAACGGCGGTTCACATGCGGACGTTACCCCGAGAAAACCCCGGGGAGTCAGCCGTTGTTCTTCTCATCGTGGGGAACTTGGTCACCGGACTAGAGGATGCCAGTTAGTTGTCAAAAAAAAAAAAATCGTCCCACCCCCACCCGCTCTCTTATTTTTACTCACGATTTGATCAATTAGACCTAGACACCTTTTCACTAAACTGTTGCAGTCAAAACGAGAACGGTGAGGTACTGCACCCTTCCCGCCCCGCCCCTGCGGATAGATTCATCGCATGTAATGTTTATCATCTTGAAAAAGGCCTAGCATAGGGGTAATACATGTAGGCCTACAGTGTTTCATAACATGAAGTGGTGGGAGAAGTATTAAAGGGTGATGAAGCTGCGTGCGGCGATTGTGTTGAGTTGAAATTGAATGTTCATGAGGCAGGTTGGGAGCAGTGGACATTGTCAGTTTACATGACAGTGAAACTTAAACGACCAATGACAACGGACATCTATAATAATACGTGTTACATTAAATTCAACCAAAAGCTTGGTCGATCTCACTGAAATGGAATGGAAGAGATCAAAGTTGATGCTCAAAAGAATGCGCTGTGGAGGTCAGAGAATCAGTACCAGCACCATCATACTGACATTAGACACTCGAACACCACCAGCAAACATCAAGGCGGGATACTTTCAGTTGAAGGTGGACCCTTATGTCTCTAATCCCATGCGATGCTTCAAATGTCAGCGATTCGGCCACATTCAGACATACTGCAGGCGTGCCACCATCTGTGCTCGCTGCGGAAAAGGGGGACATTCTGATTCGGACTGCACTGCAGCTCCCAAGTGTCCCAACTGCCAAGGCGAGCACACGGCATTTGACAAGAACTGCCCGAGATGGCAAGAAGAAAAGGCCATTCATTGCTACAGAGCCACTCATGGCGGCACATTTATCACTTGATGTGAGGCAATATGCCAAAGATCAACGGTGATGAAGTCCAGTAAAACTTTTGCTCAAGTTGTGAAAAAGAGCACCAGGAGCGTTGGCACTGATGCTCCTGGACCATCAAGCATGAACGTTGGAAAGGATTCCAGTGGGGGCACCCACTGAAAAATCCAAGGGTTCCCAGAGACCCTCGTCACAAGCAAGGGCCTCGGGTGCTGGGGTGAAAACCTCCAATAGGTTTGCCGCCCTGGCAAATTTTTCTTTTAATATGGAGGGCGTGGAAACCACGCCTTCCATTCCCTCTTTCCTCTCCCTCCCCTCCACCCTTTCTAGTTCTCTTGGCCCCTCTGTCCCCGCCACCCCCTCCTCTTCCCATCACCCTCCAGAACAAACCCCTCTCCCGGCCTCTCCCCCTTCATCCACTCCCCACTCCCCAACCAAGGAAAAAGGACATTCTCTTTCCTTGCCATCGAGCGGTGTGGCAGGGAAAGAGAAAACGTCCAAACATTCAAAAAAGATTTTAGCGACACCGACTTCCAGAAAAGATTCTAAATAAAACACTATGGCTGGAACTAAGAATTGCCTCATCCAGTGGAACTGCAGAGGCCTCAAGGCCAGCTTGCCGGAGCTACAACAGCTGATGACCTATCATCAACCTGTTGCGGTCTGCACCAAGCTTTCGGTGAGCGACTGGTGGAGATACGAGGCTATACCTCGTACCACCATTATGGCCATGGCATTGATGGACTGGGCGGAGGAGTCTCTTATCTTTATTCCAGTCAGAGTTCTCCATCAACCCATTCCCCTAAATACCCCCCTACAGGCTGTGGTAGTCACCCTGACTGCTCACAGACCATCACCGTCTGCTCTATCTATCTGCCTCCTTCAGAAACGGTAACTGCCGCTGATTTGACTCACCTTTTGTGGCAGTTTCCTGCCCCATCGTTCTGCTTGAGGATTTCAGTGCCCACAACCCCCTCTGGGGCAGCTCCTACACCAACCCGAAAGGTAAAGAGATCGAGAGGCTGTTGTCCGACTCTAATCTTTACCTTTTAACGATCCAGTGCCGACGTACATGCATCCGGTGACTGGATCACTCTCCACTCTCGACCTTTCTCTGTGTCACCCTTCCATCTCCCCAGACTACTCATGGTTGGTCATGGATAGCCTGCACGGATTGTACCACTTTCCAGTCTGCTTGGTTCTGGATCTCCCGGTAACAGTCACCCTGCTGAGACGCTGGAACTTTGCCCGGGCTGACTGGGCACACTTTACGGCGCGCTAACCTCCCAGTCGACAATGGAAGAGTTTCAAGACACTCTCTTGGAAATTGCCCAGGCCTGTATTCCAAAGACCTCTGGAGCTCCACACAAGGACAAGCCCTGGTTCATGGAAGACTGCAAATGGGCCATACAGGCCCGCGAAACAGCTCTCCGTGCCTTCCAGAAAGACCGGACCGCACAAAACCTTCAGCGGTTCAGAATTACCAGGGCTAAAGCCAGACGATCCATCAGGGAGAGCAAAAGAAATTCTTGGAGAAACTACATCTCCAAGATTAACAATCAGACTCCTGTGGGAAAAATCTGGCAGATGATCAAAAAGATCAAAGGTACTGCTGAACCCCCTGGATTCCAGCACATTGTGAGAAGTGATGGCTCCCTCGCCAAAGAAGAGGAGGATGTCACCAATGAGCTCGGTGCTGCATTTGCGTCAAACTCCTCCAACCAACATTACTCTGCCGCCTCCAGAAATACAAGGCCACTGCCGAGAAAGAGAGGATCGATTTCACGACCCCTTTCTCCATACCTTACAACGACCATTTCTCCATGGACGAGCTGCAGTCTGGCCTCCGGAGTGCTAGCAACACTGCTCTGGGCACGGATCAAATTCACAATCAGATCCTCAAGCATCTCCGACCGGAGTCTCTGACTTGTCCTCTGACTCTGCCCAATCAGCTGTGGTCCACAGGCACGTTCCCTCCATCTTGGCAGCAGGCCATCGTGGTGCCTGTTCCCAAGCATGGGAAAGACCACACGAATCCCTCCAACTTCCGCCCCATCGCCCTTACCAGTTGTCTGTGTAAGCTGATGGAGCAGTTGGTGACCAATCGTTTGAACTGGGCCTTGGAGGACAAAGTGTCTTTCGGCCTTTCAGTGCGGCTTCCGGGCAAAGCGCTCCACAACGGACCATCTCGTCCGCCTGGAAACTTTCATCCGAGAAGCCTTTGTACAGCGGCAACATGAGGTGGCGATCTTCTTCGATTTGGAGAAGGCCTTTGACACCATGTGGAAATTTGGTATTTTGAGAGATTTTTGTTGGCTGGACTTCCTTGGTAATCTTCCCACTTTCATTCAGAACTTCCTGAGCGGGCAGCACTTCAACGTCCACCTCAATTCAACTCTTTCTGATTCCTTTGAACAGGAAGAGGGAGTTCTACAGGGGAGCGTCCTCTCGCCCATGCTGTTTAACATCAAAATCAACTCCATCGCAAATCGGCTGGCTCAGGGAACCAATTGTTCCCTGTATGTAGATGACTTCCTCATCTGCTACAGGGCCCAGAGGATGCCTAGTATTGAGAGACAACTTAAGGCAAGATTAGATTGATAAGAATTTGAACACTGCTTTGGTTTCTATTAAAGGAATACTTCAGGCAACCCTGGGCACCCTCCAGGGATGGGCAGATATCAACGGCTTCAAATTTTCCACACAGAAAACTGTAGCCGTTCATTTTTGCAGAAAAAGACTGCATTGCAGGGATCTGGATGTGTTTCTCACCGAGAAACATCGGATCCCTGTCAAGGATGAGGCCAAATTTCTGGGTGTGATATTTGATTGGAAACTGACCTTTATTCCCCATATCAAACACCTGAGAAGTGCTTCCTGGAAAGCACTAAAGATACTTAAGGCGGTATCGGGAGCAGAATGAGGTGCTGATACAGACTCCATGCTGCGCCTGTACCGTTCCCTTGTCCGCTCTAAAGTCAATTACGGTAGCATTGTCTATGGTTCGGCCAAGCAATGCTACCTCCAAAACCTTGACATGTCCAGCATCAAGGCCTTAGACTGTCCTTGGGGGTATATCGCACGTCCCCAGTGGAGAGTCTATGTGTTGCGGTAAATGAATCCTCTCTCCATGACAGTACGGAGTCAAAATTTTATCACACCCAGAAAACCCAGCTTTCGAACATGTCTTCAAACCCAGCTTCATGGACATGTTCGAGAGATCTGATGTCACTCCCACCTTTTCCGTTCGCTTTCAGTCTTTGCTAGCGGAGACTGGGATCGGACCGGGTGAGGTGAGATTTAACCCATTTCCAAGCGGCCCGCCATGGCGGATCCAAAGACCACGAGTGATCTTTGACCTAGCAGCGGGAACTAAACAAGACACCCCCAAGGAGGTCTTTGAACAGATGCTTGCGAAGGTGATCTCTAATCACCCTGATTCTGGGCGTTTGTTCACAGATGGATCCAAGGACGACAAAGCCGTCGGCGCTGGCTCATTCTCTGTCCATCAATATGGCTCTAGACACCATAAGTAGGTCCACACAAAACAATTTTCTGATCTTTTCAGACTCCTTATCCCTACTCCAGGCCCTAAATAACCCCACTTTTAGGGATGATAGAGTAACTCATCTCGTGCAACGCCTTCAAAGTCTATTCAGCAGGGGGTGGCGTGGATTCGCGTTCTGCTGGGTACCAAGTCACGTTGGTATTGCAGGAAATGAGGCTGCAGATTCCATCGCCAAGGTCGGCCTGATTTTATATCCCTTGGATTAGGGAGTCTCTCATCTGGATCTCAGGCCGATCATCGAGTACATCAAATGGCGATGGCAACAGCGATGGAGTCAACAGACTGCAAATAAACTTTACTCTATCCAATCAGACCTTGGACCTTGGCCAGGGTCTGCACAGTCGCGAAGACGAGACCACTTGGTCCTCAACCTCCTGCGTCTGGGTCACTCTCACCTTACTCACTCTTTTCTTCTCAGAAGAGAAATGCCCCCATAGTGTGTGGCCTGTCACTGTCACTGTTGCACACATATTAATCGACTGCACCGACTTCAGAGACGCTTAAGAAACACACGTCACAAGTCGCTCTCTGAAAACGAAGCCACAGGCCATCCTGAGCTTTTTATGCCAGGTTGGTCTGTATGACAAACTTTAACATCGCTTCATCACAGATACATTGTTAAGCATGCGACGATCCTTACGGGACGCCGCAGACTTGCTTACATCTATCTGTTTAGTTTTACTATACAATATAATATTTGACTACCCAAAATTTATATACATATTTTGATATCCCTTTACAACTCATAAAGGCATTGTCCGTTCAGGGTTACATTTTATCAATTTACACCTTGATCAGAATTCTGCTGTGTAAATGTATCCACCGTGTTAGGCACAATATAGCCATTATCGTGCTGGTGTGCCGTTAAACCCCAACAGAAACAAGCAGACAAGCACTTTTCGGCACCATGCAATCCCTCCTGATTGCTTACATTATGAAGTTCTTTAGATTGAGTTTCCAAAACTTTCCCCCGTCCATGGGTCTCCATTTCAATCAGAGTGTCATCATAAGAGTTTTTGATTTCTTTGGGTTTAATTTTCAAAATAGCAAGGACAATATCATCATCTGAGTCACTTTCTGCCATGGTTAATCTATTTCAAATTTCTCCCTGATATGACAATAAACAGCATGCAGTACTTCAGATATAACATCATTGGAATCATCTCTAGTAAGTTTGTTATCTGTTATGAGGGGTCAATAAACAAATGTTTCTTGTCGAAATGATGATATAGGTATCTGGATACCTTCTGCAGCAGATTAAGCATGGATTTGCCTGTATCATCTCATAAATCGTAAGATCCTGATTTTATGATCTGTTCCCAGGCACCAGTGATATGCATCACAAAAAGTTTCCATTTTCATGGAAAATTAAACAAAACAAAAACAAACAAAAAAAAAGCCCCAGAATAAAACGAGCGTGTATGGTGTGCGTGTGTGTGTGTAAAAGAGTATGCATAAGCATTGTTCCAACTACATCGTACACATCTAGGTCTGGACTTCAAGATCATACCACACACACACACACGTACACACACACAATCATCATATCAGCAGAAGCCAGTGATCAAGACTAGAATGGTCAGTTGTCATTTTTTAAAGCCTAATGTTGAATACAATCAAACCAGTATATGAGCAAACCCAGTCTGATGCCAAACTGAAAGCGAAATGTAGTCATGCAAGAAACCCAGTCAGCACCAGTAGTGTGTAATATGGGCTGTGTATGAAAACTGGCAGGCATGTTGGCTAAGATTCCGTATGCACGTGTTCTGCGAAAAGAGACAGTTCCCCAACCACTGTTTTGTATGCAGTTATAGTTAAGGGGGGAAGCTCCTGAAATTTGGATTTTGCTCAAAAAATGCGATTTTGGGTTTTGTTTTCTCTTAAGGGAGTAAGCGGGTGGAAATTTCAGATTTGTTATTTCGTCAGACTAAGAAGAGAAACTTTGATACGTTGTTGTGTATGACTGGGAAAGATGTTTTTCACTTTCAAATTTTAAAAATAAATGATGATTTCCATGGAAACGGCGGCCATCTTGAAAATAAACACTAATCGTAGAGTCTTAAAATTTCAAAA
>JBCEWB010000021.1:668362-681263 GCA_039654565.1 Peronia peronii
GAGGTTTGGTTATTGATTTATTGTTTGGAAGGGCTGCCCCCCCCCCCCCCCCCAACCCCCAAATACATAAGACCTACTTACTTGGCGCATGGGGCATACACAATACATATAAATTCATTGTCTAATCCCTCTCGTCCCATCCACAGCTCTGTCTCCTTTGTTTTCCGTGGTGGGTGGAAACCAAGTGGAGAGGACAAAAGCTGATTTTTACCTTTGAGGTGGTGCTGACTGGTTTGATTTAAAGGAAACTTGTGGTGATGGCTTCTATTATACTTCTAATTATGCAAGAGGCATTTACTAGGTGCAAAGATGGAAAAAAGTCTAGTTTCATTTTTATTCGAATCATCAGAAATTCGAATAATCAGAGTTTGATTTGAGTGGACTCGACTGTACGAAATGTGTAAACATGAAAACTGTTGGTCAAGTTATTAAAGAATGAAAATATGCAGTTTTGATTCTGTTGTCCCAGTGCCAGTGAATCAGCATTAGCTAATTAGCTTGTTAAAAAATAGAATCTCATTTTCATTCATAAACCACAAAGAACCTCACAAATTGTAAGACACAAGATTTTATTTTCCAAAAAAAAATTTTTTTTTTAAACTGGAAGACGTATAGAATGTAGACAGATAAAATACTTCAAACAGAGACATTCTCTTTTTCTCTAGTTTCCACATTATTAAGCAGCAAAAACCAGCAAGCTCTAAGACATTTCCAACTGCAATAAAAACAACACTTTGTTGTACTGTCAGCTTCAAAATGACATCAATTACATTCATGTAGAACTCACTGATGAAAAAATAAATATCTCAGATTGTTAAGAAAATTCTGATCAATTGTCTTTAGAAAATATTTATGTTATTTTATGTCCTGAAATTATTTACTAAAAAAATGCATCAATGTTTGCCGATTGGACCATCCAAAAGAGAATTATGACTATTAATACATGTATCATGACAGTTTTTAATTTGAAGTCAGAACCATTTTCATGAACATACCTCAGATTATGTACCCCAGAACATCAAAAAATGTCAAGCTATGCTGTTCCATTATTGCTCAATTTGTGGTACCAATCTCTTGAGATAACCTGTGCTATAAATCCTGACTACAGTTTGTTCTGTTCTTTCAATGTTTTGATGGTATTATGAGATAGTGCTTTTCTTAGTTTAACAATTTGGAATCTCTATCTCTATTTTTTTTCTTCACAAATACAAGCAGTAGCATATGGGTTTACATCAAAATTTGAGCTCAGATATGCACCTTTGTTCATACTTTTATTATATATAGTTTTTTCATGATTAACAAAGATAATAACACAGAATCCAATCAAGGCTCCTTGATAGTACTCCTAAGATATGGCCCAAAAGATCATGATGAGAAATGCAACTGTTTTTTGCTAAACCACACACATGAAAAACAAAGATGAGTATTCAAATCAAAACTGTCAGAATCCAGCTGAAGTGGGCTGGGCTAAAGTTAATATTATTCAGCTATACATTATACATTAGCATGAACAAACAAATAGAGGTTGAGGCATAGGTGGGCTACTCTTTACAATTTTGTTTGATAAACTGTGGCTTGTTCCTGTTTTGTCACATAAATGTCATTTAGCAAAAGAGTTTGGGTACAGTATTTCTGAGACCAGAATGCAAGATCACAATTAAAATTTTTTAGTGCCACAAAATGAATTATGTGCACTAAAATCGTAACAAAAACAACATTTCCCAGCACTCAAACTTTGTCCATGCATGCAAAATGTATACTGTATCAGATAATCTACAAACTGTAACTAGTCACTATGATGTATAGCAAAATGGAAACAGCAGTAGTAAAAAAACAAGTTTTAAACAAATTTAAGCAGGGGTTATTTTCTATCAAAGTTTTACAAAAGAAGGCTCACAGTGTTAACAAGAACAATGTGTTTGAAGTTAAAATGTGTAATACTGATAGCAAACTGTACATGTCTAAAAGTTGAAATAAAATTGAGGCTGGAGACAAAATCAAACATCACAAAGAGAATAAATGTTTTCTCAGTGAAATAGAAATGGGTATAAATATAAAGTTTAATCATAAAAAAAAATGATAACAAAAAGAAAAAAAGACCTCTAAATGTATATAAATGTGCAGTTTTTCAGTTTGAAAGAAATCAACACTATTACACAAATTAATGGCAACGTTATATACCTTAAAATGTTCAATTACGCATTATTTTTTAGTGGTCAAAAGAATATAGATATAAAATGTAAAAGAAAATTAGGTCACAATACAATGGAACAAAATGGACATTGAAGTGTTACACTGCACATGTTTCCAAGGGCACTACACATCAAAATCATCAACAAGTATATAAATAAAAGCAAAGATATTATAACAGAACTGGGGACAAAATGTACAACATGACAATACACATTGGATCTTGAAACTCTCTCAGATTCATCAAACAAAGTTTCAATCCAAAGTGACCTTTAAATATGATTCAAATTTTATAAAATGTCTCAATGTTTCATTAATCATATTTCTAACTTAAACATGTCGTTGATCAGGAGGCGAACATAAAAAAGTTTTATAGCTTCTTTTTTTCTTTTTTTTTTTTACCAGACAAATTGATTATATATCATCATCAAACTAAAGACTAGAATGCCAGGTATAAGTGTACACATATTCAGACTAGTGCACAGGCAGATGCATAATGTTTTACAACCAAAAGGCACCAGTGTTATGCTTAAACAGTTCCACTCCTTGAATTATTTCAGTCATCTATATATTGCTACACCTACATGAACAATTTGAATACACAAGAACACATTTAAGTTGAATGAAATATAAAGACATGAACAAACATGTGAAAAATATTCTGAATCATTTTGTTCAAACAAACATTGCAAACCACAAGGTCAAGAAGCCAGTGATATAACAATATATATTAGGATTTCACTTTCAAAGTATGAATCATACCACACAAATACAATGTAAGAGAGAAAACAAAAAAAAAATTATTTGAAAACATTAGTTTCTTCCTTCCTTGAGATGACTATGATAAATATAAATGGTAGATCATCTTTCACATACAATTGAAACTACAAGTTAGGAACTGGCTAGTAACAGTCCAGCCTTTGACATTTATTGATACAATACCTAATTATGACTGATAACCCATATATGATATTTAATTCTCAACTTGAGGCTCCTTTTGTGATCTCTCAATCAGGTAGGTGATAACTTTAACATCAAAATGGCACCATCATCAAATATGGGCCTTGATTATTTAGCAGGTTTCAAAAGTATTCAATATATCATTGAAAGGCTGACATATTTCACAGTATCTTCATATTTCACACTTTAGCCATAACAATATTCAGTTTTGCATATTGCTGTTTTAGGCAGATTTCTGTAGGATTACATGCCTCATTGCATCCTGTTGTCTATTGGGTCAACATGCCTTCATTTGACTGGGATTATATTTGTGAGAGAAAAAAAACCTCATGTACTAACTTAAAAGTGATATTACATAAAAAGCAAGCCAAAGAATCTTTAAAAAAAAAACAAAACAACTAGTCCTTTGAAGAAAAATTGCTATTCATTTGAGAGAAAGCATCAACGAAAAACCAATGATAAAGTCAAATCACTCATCTACTCAAGACAAATCAGTCTCATACATGCAGATTAGCTTGACTTCCTACAATATCTAGTGCATAGATTCCAAAATTGATAAATGATATAATTAAGTAATTAAGTGATTCTTCTGCAAAACACAATATAGTATTACTTGCAAAATGTACTACCACAATGAGAACTACCCTATTTCTTATGCAGCTGTTTGAAAATTTAGGATTTCCAGTTTCACTGAAACTGCCATGCATAAGTTTATCATTGGATATGTTGTGCAAATCCTCAAAACCTTGAGCAGAAGCAGCAAATGGAAAATGATTCTCTTATATATATTGTGAACTGATTAAATTCTTAAACACAGCTTTATTGCCCTATGATTATGAGTTGTCAAAAGATGTGAAAATTATTGCTTTTCTGAAAATGTCATTCAAACACACAGACGAAAATACTTATGAAGACATTTACATTTTCATATCTTGCAAAACACACACATTCTTACATAAAAATGTCCACCCTAACATAACCCTGATCCATTAATACTGAAGGCACACTGCAACATTTCTTAAAATCAAAAACACAAACAGATTATCTAATTGCAGCAATTATTCGTATCCTTTTGCCTATAACAGTCACTCCTACTTTCATCTCTAAACAACAAACAATAACTAGAACTGAAAACAAGAAAAAAATTGTCGCTCTCTCCTGCTAAACTGTCATACTGTCCTCTATCTCTGCGATAAGACGGCTGCCACCAGCAGTTGCAAGAGGGTAGCTAGGAAAGCTGATGAATATAATGCAGAAGATCCATTATCTGGGTCACTGGAAGCTGAAAAACACCAATGAAAGGAAAAAAAATTAGGATTTTTGTGAATACCTTTCTAAAACTTGAAGTCCCCATTTATTTGCCTACAGAAATATTGTCTCAGGAATCTCAAAAAGAATTATGGGAGTTACAGATAACACATATTTGTACATGTATATACTATGACAGAATCTCCCAGCAAAACATCATTACATGATTTCATCAGTCAGAATATTTCTAAGACTTACCATATCTTGTTGTGACAGAACAAGAAAATTCAGTGACATGGATCTAAATGCTCTTCATTAGACTGATGAAAACAACTGTAATGAATCCAAATAATGTTCTTGAACTGACTGTGCACAGCAATATTAGCAATAATTTACAGATTCTCATAGAAATTAAAATCATTCTTTTTATGCATTGTACATTGTAATGCATGACAAACAGCAATGAACAGGCAGAGAATCTGTATCCACATACCACTCATACAAATATATATATACTGATATACAAAGTATGTCAGTCATTGATTATTTACATGTGCTACAATGAATGAATGACAATTCACTAAGGCAATGAGATTCATTAACCTTTTATTTACTAGGACTATTATTGCTAAAATTTGGAGAAACCATTCTAAATTCTTAGATCTGATTCAGATTACTGCAGTATCTGTTCAGTGACATAAATGATGTCCGTGTGCTTGATAAAGGTGATTGATTTGAATATACAACAGAAAAAAAAAAGAATGAAGAATGAAAATCTGAAGATGTTTAATGTGATTCATTGTTTGTTTACTAGATGCATTGGTGAACTTATCCAAACTATTTAAGTGAGAATAAGGTGCAAGAGGAGGGGGAGGGGGAGGGGGGAGGAGGGGGAAGAAGGTTACTTATTACACTATTATTACAACAATGAGTGGAGCATATGAAGAGCAGAGCAAAAAAAAAAAAAACAACAACAACAACAAAAATTAAAAGCTTCAATATACAATGCAAAAGAGCCACATACTGACATCTTTCATTATGGTGGTACATTAAAACATTTACTTTTTTTCTCACATGTGAAGATATGCAATGAATGACAATTTGTGGTAAAACATTATAACATAAGATTTAAGAATGATAATGTATTTCCTATTTTCATATATCAAACTACTGAACAAATAGTTGTGATTCTGAAGATGAAACATCTAGACTTTGATAGCAGAAAATGTCTTCAGATGAATTTTGTAACTGTCATATAAATGGATCATCCACATGATGAAGGCATACCTAAATATCAAATCAATTAAATAATAATAAAAAAAACAATCAATGCAATGAAGCCCATGATGCATGAAGAAATCTTGGTGAATGAAACATGAAAAATTTTAAAAAGTGTGGTGGAAGGAACAGTTTCAAACTGCTAATTTCTGATAAAAACAATTGAGCCTGAAAATGTGCTTTGAAACTTTAAGTTTTAGAAAAAAAAATGAATAATTTATAACAACGAAATTTGTTTGATTATGGTCAACGTCTCAATACCAATCTTTTTACACATTTTAATGATATTTATTAAGAAAAAAGGAGAGAAAAATATGAAGTACTATTAGTTTGACATTATGCCAGATCATTTCTGTTCATAATGTGTAAACAGATAAATTGTAGATTTTATTATGTTTGATAAAATAATGTCTTTAACGCACTTAACTGTTTCCTTCTAGAACATTTCAGCAATGAAGAAATCAAATTACCCTGATTATACTTTGTTCTTTCATCAGCATGAGTAGTGATACAGAACAGATGTATGATTCAATGATTATTCTGTGTCATGATCATTTGAATTTATTTCAACAGTACTTGTAAAAACTACAGATCATTTAGCTGAAAACGAAAATGTGATCAATAATTTTCATTACAAGAAGATTGAGTTGTTATCACCAACACACTATTTTGTGAAGTTACACACAAATATTCATAGATGGATGTATGATAAACAACACTAAATCATAGTTAAATATGATTAAAAAACAACATCAAATTATCTGCATGGAAAGGAATGGAAGGTCAAAATGAATCATAGGCCATGCTGATGTTCACTTGTTCAAGTGTTTGGTCGCCAATATAGGGCTGACAGTACATCTTGTCCTGTTTGGATTGAATGGTCTTTGCTTCCCCCATTCTATATATCTTCAAAGTGCAGCTCATGTGTTTTTTTGTTGTTGTTTCTTTTTTTAAAATTTTGTTCTGCCTTTTCTAAATTTTTTTTTTTTTTCTTGATGACTTGCTGATTGGGCAAATCAAGAATCTGGCAAGCTTCTCAGTGTTCCATTCAAATTTTTATCAACTCTGCTGCGATTTTAATTAATTGTTGAACAGAAGATGAACGAACAAAAAAAATAGCTGAAAACGCAAATATATACCAATATAAGCTTGTCAGCAAAGCAGTAAGCATGTATTTCTACTCTACACTTCTGGACGTACATGCCTTAACTTAGGGATGGATGCATGAAATGCTGCTGGCTCTTAACATGAAAGATGAAAAAAAACATCTGTCATGAAAATAATGCCACAAGCAAAATGATTAAAAAAAAAACAACACAAAAAAAACTGATGAACAGATGTACTGGATAAGCAAGGCAGCATTCTATAATAGTGATCACCATGACAGCATCAAACATGGCAGGATATCCTGTTGCTGTATTAACAACTCTCCATATAAGTGTGTAAAGCTTGTCAGCTCCAACAGTTGTACAGACATTACTTAGATACCCGAGGATTCCATTAAAAGTATGCTCTGGCAGGTCCCCTGTTGCGTTGGTCATGATAGATTGATCCTTGAGATCATCGCAGAAGCAGTACAGATTAACTTAGTGAAGGAAGACTAAAGTTGTCTCGAATTCCACATAAATGATGGTTTTGAAAATTGTAATGAGCAGAAATGATGAAGTTATGAAAGATGCCTTTTCCAACTTTCAGTACAATTTTTAACTGGCCCACAGTGTGACATTCCAGTGGTCCCTTCCAACATTTGAGTTACAGCTGAATGATATACTGAATGCTGAAGCAGACAAAATTCCTCACGTCAAAATTAACACAACAAAATTATAATGCCTTTTCAGAAAGATGGTAATAAGCACAGAGAATTAATGTGAAAAGAATCTGTACTGCAGAATTTGGCAGCACATGAGAAAACTGTAGTTGTAGAAGATTCCATTTAGTCTCCAAGCCCAGCAGCCTGAAGTTGTAGAATATCCTTTTTAATGTGAACATTCATTGTCATGTAAGAGTTAATTTTTCTTTGTAAAATTTTTGCCTGATTACAAATTCTACAAAATCAACTGAATAGTAAAAACTTTACTTAAAATTTCACATTTAATGTTTCTTAAAACAACAACAACAACACCAAGAGAACAGTAAGCTGAGCTGAACATAGCAATGACAATTCTCAATCAAAATTTTCATTTTTTAAAAATGTTCTCAGAAACCAAAATATCTATCAAAAAGAGTTTTCAGTGAGAAAGAGAGATCACATTGTCTTACCTGTTCTCAACATCTAAAGAACTTTTATATAAATCTAACTCTGTGGACATCTTCTAAATCTATACCAAAATAATTTTTTTACTTGTACTTGCTAAATGCCACTATATTGAGACCGGTGGCTGCATTTTGTTCTGACATTTCAAGCCATGACTCAAAGATTTTCACAGAGATAAACAAAGAATAAACTATCGCATACCTCAACAGTGAATCTATGAAATATGTAAACTACCTGAAATCCAAATTAAGACAAAAGAAACCTTACAACAAGACCAGAAAAAAAAGTGGTTTTACAAGAAAATCCTAAGCCTTGATGTTTAAGAAAAAATTTGACAAACCCTGAACAAACTTCATTTTACATGACTTTATATGACTAACACATTAACAAACAGAATACTACAAAGTAAATGTCTGAAGTCTCAAGATGACTAAATCCAGATATCAATGTATGTTTGGGCAATT
This sequence comes from Peronia peronii, assembly GCA_039654565.1. Taxonomy (NCBI): domain Eukaryota; kingdom Metazoa; phylum Mollusca; class Gastropoda; order Systellommatophora; family Onchidiidae; genus Peronia; species Peronia peronii. The sequence continues at coordinate 676,757 of JBCEWB010000021.1, forward strand.
GTCTGAACTCTCAAGATAACTAAGTCCATGTATGTTAGGAAGATGAACATTTAACAACAGCAACTCCAAAATGGTACAAAAGAAAGAGCAAAGACAGCTGAATTTGTGGTCAAGAGACTGTAGAGATTCTTAGCATTTTACTGCCCTGCTCATTATGAAAAAAAAGACAAATATACCAGATAATAGACCTTGGCATCTTAGGCTCTTGTCAACAAGCTTTTTTTCTTCTGCTGTTTGCTATATAAACTTTACACAGTCATATGTCACTTGAAATAAAAGTTGAAGCTTGGAGCACTCCTAGGTATTCTTCATGCTGAATTAGAGTTAAATAGGGACATTTTGATAACCTTGAAGCTTGCAAAATGGATGAATAGATCACTCTCACCTTCTACCCCGACAGCTTCCACATTGCCTTGTCCTTCATTGTCCATATTTTCTTGGCCATCACCATCTGCATTTTTGCCTTCCTCTATCTCATCATATGCATCAAAGGTGTTATGAATATAATAAGGGTTTTTGTTTTCTGATTCCTTCTCCTGTTCGTTTTTCTTTCCAGAGTAGTCTGGGTTGTTCTCAAAGTCAGATCCATGACCTGTGAAGGTGGTTGTCTCATAGGCCTTCCAATCATTCCATCTGTCATGGGTTGTCTCATCTGGCATTTCAGTGTTGTCATAGATCTCAGACTGGGATGTGTGCTCATACATATTATCATTATGAACCCATGGGTCATAGGCGTTATTATCCATGTCATCATTTTCACTGCTTTCCTCACTGCTTTCATCACTGCTTTCTTCACTGCTTTCCTTACCTTCCAAAGTGGGTTCTCCATCATCTGATCCTTCTGACTCTCCTTCTGGATCACCTTCTGATCCTCCCTCTGAACCGCCTTCTGATTCTCCCTGTGAACCACCATCTGGTTCACCCTCCGGACCACCCTCTGGCTCACCCTCAGGGTCTCCCTCAGGATCTCCCTCCGGGTGTCCTTCTGCGTCAGTCTCTGGCTCAGATACACCTTCACCTTCACCCTCTGGTATGGGTTCTATCATCACCATTACAGACAAATAGTGGAAAGATAAGAAAAGTCATGGCTTACACACACACAAAAGAGAAAAGAAATTCCCTAAATATTGCACAATATCCTAACTAGTTGGACAGATTGAAGGACAAATCTGAAATCATTGTAGAACATAGTCATATCTCTTGATGATTTCAGTATTTTCATATTTTAAGAATTTTTATCAGTATTTTAAAGAAAAGAACACCAGTAAATGATCAAATACTTAACTGATAAATTGTAATGAATAAATTAATAAGAATCTCATAAGCTTCACTAAACTCAGTTAACTGACTAAATAGTGGAAAATGATGATAAATTTCTTGCAAGATTATAAAATGTGATGTTTACCTAGAGGGATCATGATAAAGAAATTGCCTCAATTAGTTTAATGTTTCTCCCTGAAGGAGGAAAAGACATCAGCTTAGATAATATTCATTGAACTACAAACAACAGCACATGCTGATATATGAAACAATTCATGTAAACAGCACTGCAATCAATTTTCAAAGCTTTTAATTATAATTAACTGCTACCAATATGATATTAGCAATTCCAGGAGAATATAAACATCAGAGAGCTATCATTTCCATGCAATAAGCTATGTAACAAATTTCTACTATTCAGCTGTACTGAGCAAAGCAGATCTTAACATTTTGACTCCATACCACGACCCTGCTTATGATCCTGATCTTTGCCACTGCTTCTGTGCTGCAACTAGAGTTGCAATGCTTAATCCTACTATTCACACTGTACCGCAATTCTTCTCACAGTCCAAGAAGAGATTTTTTTTCATGGCTTTGTCATGAAATCTATTAACCCACAGTACTTAGTATCTTATTTTTCACCACCTAAAGTTCAATTTAGAATTACATCTGTGATTATCAGAGAAAAGTTTGAGAAAGAAATAAGGCAGGAGTTTTAGTCATTCAAGATGGCAATGATCAAGCAAAAGTGACATATTTCTTCTCAAAAGAAGCTACTGAGTGTTTCTATGCAAGTGGATCTGATAAAAGTCAGACTGTAGCTCATGATTCAAATAGTGATGGTGAAAATTCACTGGGCACAGACATTTTGCATTATATTTTATCAGTGAATTAACCATCAATTTTTGGGAAATTTTGCATAAAGTTTGTCGGCTAAATACCAGCACAAAATTCTTCAAAGTTGTCTTATTTTTGTTTTACCTGATTTCTTATTTCTTCTGATTTCCTTTCAGTCTGATATATAATTTGCAAAATTTGGAGTTACAATAGCTACAAAATGATTTTTTTTTTTTCATAAAACACCTTGATCCACTGCAGACATATAGAAAAGACTGTGTTCAGGCATGGTCGACAGTGGAAATAATAACTGTATGACAGGTATGCAGTCAGTGTGTTAAGTGTATCAAATCTGTAAAATATTTTACTGCATGACAGGTTCTGATTAGTTTCCTCAGATTTCCCTCCAAATTTGTTGTAGATCTTGCATCATTCTGAGCATTGACATAATAAGTTTTCTTCTTCAAAAAGACATTAATATTCTGTCATCGAAAGTTGTAGAATGAGAGCATCCAAATAATTTAAAGAAATCTACAAGTTGATCGATTTATGAAGTTGTTGTGGAATCTAGCATAATATTATGTAACTGAAAACTGATGTTAAAGCTACTGGCAGAATGATGTGTTCTCTCAATAGCTGCATGCTCAAAAAATGTAAGTTTGTCATTGTGAATGAACTAACCTGCAGAGCATGTTTCATATCTGGCCTCTGCTTGCAGTTCCTCAAGATCATTGCGCAACTCATCGAGCCCACATGAGTTGACTGCCTCAGCTGTGCATTCCATAAGGTGGTCTATGAAGCTGTGGAAATGTCAAACTAGGTTATTCTATGGTAGCATCCTCTTACATAAACTGGGTGTTTATATGGAATATCAACATCCATCATATCAACTATACTTATGGAATATCAACATCCATAAGTATAGTTTTTTTTCCTTCTCTTTGCCTCATAGTACATTGTCTAAACAAGGGGAACAAAAAAATAAAAATAAACATTAGGACTAATCTGGAACTGAAAAGTTGAAGCAGTATGAAATAGAATCAATAAGCATGAAGGGAATGGCAAAATAAAACAATTTTAATTTGAAGAAAACTATAAGATTCAAAGTTCAAACAGGGGAAGTTGGGCACAGCTGTTCAAACCATCCTCAGAGCATTCCTTTAGTTTCCCTCGATCTGAGTCATAAAACAGCAGTTAAAGTCACATCTCTCTGAGATTCCTCATGCCACTGTTTGATCCCCTCTGTTGTATTGCCTCATTTTATACCATTAGTTCACAGTATCCAATGCAACTAATGATGTTTTGTGATGATCTTGATATTCCACCATATAAGTTTTATTCATGAGTTCTTTTGGACTATTTCGCATGAAATGATTTAAAACTATATACTGTAGAATCTAAAATCAGTAAAATGGATAGCACTTTTTACCAAAATCCCTATTCCAGGCACATCAAAATTTCTCAAATTAGTTTTAAAGAAATCAGCATTCTCATCGTTCCGCTGTATGAAAGTCACTTTACAGTCCCACGCTTAGAAGCTGAGTTATATTCAAATTTATTCTTATGTTACTGAGATTATACATTACTTCATTGATGGGCACTCAAGCAATGCAGCCCTGCCCAGTCCTGCCCACACTGGACTGGCCTGCCTGAATGTGTCCAATTCAACAGTCTGATATTTGAAACTCCACATAAAGTAGGAGCCATTCTCACATTGAGAGAACTGAAAGAATAATGTTTTCACTTTATAAATATATAATTTTTAAAGAATTCTGTTTACTCCACTGATGAATACTGTCCATTTGAGATCCTGTGTATAGATATAACAGTGTCCATTTTTTTGTCAGCCTTGACTATGTATTACTGGTACACCACACACCATCTTCTATAGACAAACAAACCATACTTGTAAAAAGTCAGAGATAGTATTCTTTCGTTGACTAGCCTATTTTTGATCCAAAACATTCTGTCCACTCCATAATCCTTTTCAAAAAGCATAAACTTTCACCACACAAGTTTGTTATTGCATGCACCTGCATTGGAGATAACTGACCTTTTGCCCTTGGTTGATTCAGCAGGAAACTAAAGGGATGGCAGTGAACAGCTGTGTGGGGTGAGGGTAGTTCAATTTCTTTGCTACAATTTATAGCCAGAAATAAGAGAAGCTGACATATGTTTGTTTAAGGGGGTGGGGGAGGAGGGGGGGGGGGTCCTAAAATTTGGATTTTGCTAAAAAAATGCAATTTTGGGCTTTTGTTTTCTTTTAAAAGCCCTGCCTTTTCTGTGTATAAAAATGGTATCAAAAAGTGGATATGTCCATTCTAACGTGTTTGACTAATGGTCATTCAACATTAGGCCTAGTCTACTGTCAACCAGGATTTGGCTCCACCTGGCTGCTACATGCAGTCGC
>JBCEWB010000021.1:681363-697244 GCA_039654565.1 Peronia peronii
GTACACAAGTACGATCAACTGAACATCGCTCACAACACATTCGCGACACCCCGCCTGCACTAACATGATTCGTTACATATGGGGTGATAAGACGCTGAATAGTGATTCATTCCCAGAGAAAAATTACCCCGGACCCTTCTGTCCTTCCCCTGTTCTTTTCTTTCTTTTCTTTTTTTCTTGATTTTCAAGACATCATCTCTCTATTTATGGGCTCTAACTTACGCTTGTCATATGTACACCATCATCTTCTAATCGTTTGCCAAACTGTCCACCTCCCTAGGAACGATGCGAAGAACATCGTATTGGGAAGACTTCAAACTGTTGGTCGTTCCCAGAGATTAGAGGAATGATCCCTCCCAGATTGTTTGTTCTGATGACATAACATCCCAGTGATTGATGAAGTAAGGCTCCCACGCCTTGACTGTTTTCTGAGTGTGAACTGCAGATTTGTTCTGAATTTTCCACGGTCCACATCATAGCAATGTACACATTTCCTCTGTTTAACATTGTGAGTTGTCACACAATAGTGGCACTCAGCTCCTTTGATTACTTTGTGGAAGACATTGTGCTGTGAACAATTAAGGCATCTTGGGTTATTACTGTGCAGCTTACACAACAATAACAAACAGGACAAGAGAAAACATGGATTAACTTTTCACATTTGTTATATATCAACCTTTTTTTTTTTTATTTTAGTGGGAATTGTTTTTGACCAGCTTTGTTATAATTTCTTTTTATACAGGATGGTGAGATCGCTCTAGGTGCCGACAAAGAAATCGAGTGTGGTCTGGAAAGAGCAGTTACACGATGAAAATATTCTGTTTTTGAGACAAATGCATGTCATTAAAAATTGCTATTTAATATGCATGTTAATTATAGGAAACCAGAAACTACTTTAGTAAATTGAAGAATGTGACTGTGGTATAATAAACTATTTACTGAGATGCGTCGGCTTAGATTAATATAGAATACGATCAGCAAATCCAGTAAATGTCATGTGTAGTTGTAAGAATCAGTGTAATAAATATAGCTTGGCCATTTGACACTTGAAGGATAAGATTTATGACTTGTAGGTTCTGAAGAATTTTCCGATTTTATATGAATTTTTAAAATATTGAGGTGATACTGAGAGCAACTTTTGACAAAACTGAGTTCAAAATTTTACTTTCGTCTGACAACTTTTCACCATGCCGCAGGTTTCTCGAGCGCTACAAATTCGTCTGTGCAACAAATCAACACCACATGGCCGCGGGTCAGCGAATGTTTCCTTTCGCCAACTTTCTCAAGCATACCGGTACAGTGTTGAGACAAAGTAACCACTTCATCGACATCTGGTGACCTGCAGTGTTATGTTTTAAATTTGGTTTATTTTATTTTTCTCTTATTGTTATTTGGTAATGGAGTGAAAAGGCGGATAATGATTTTCAAAGAGTTGCATTGATGTGCAGCTAATTATCAATCTATACAAATGAAAAGCTAGAGGCGTAAAAGAAGATGGAAGACAGTGTATAATGTACACTTGTTAAGAGATTCCTAAGATAATCTTTCTTTTTTTTTCATCTTTTTTTTTTTTTAACTAGAATGTTTGTAGTTTACTCATTAATTTGGGATAGCAATGTTACGAAAGTAAACCAACGTGGAGAAATTTTCAGATTATGAAAATATTTGAGTTCAGGCAAAACCAGTAGGTGTAGTGGTACATAATGATGTTAATTCACCCTTTTATGAATAATTAGTGGTAAACAACCAGCAGTGTCTTTGTTCTGTTAATGCAATGGATGCACATTTTTTACGTTTAGTCTTTTAGATAAGCAAAATTTACCGTTTTGGATGACGTGAATGTACCTAGTGGGAAGTCCTTCGCCTTGTTGTGAGTTCAAGAGTTCAGAAGTCACAGATGATATCATGAAAATAATAAATAGAGGCCAGGAATCCTAAGATATCGTATGGCATCACACCACAATGCGTACAACCGTATTCCACGCACAAATGATTTTGTTGATTTTACATTATTGTTTTTTTATGTGTGTCTTCAGCTGCTAGCTATCCCACAGCCATAAAATAATAAAATTATTCTTTTATCTGTCCAGGAAACTATGGTCTGGACCATAACTATAACTACTTGGTTATTTAGGTCATTGCATAAGGGACGACTGGTTCACAGTTATCTATGTCTCCGTTGGAACATAATTGTTCTGGTCAGTCATGCAAACTTATAAAAACTAAAGAAAAAAAAAAAGATGTGAGAGGTAGTAGAAGAAAAATACAAGACAGAATTGTTTGCTTGATTGAAGACAGATTGTTTATATGTCACACTTGAATAGCATAGTACAGTGAACGCAGGCTCTATTCTAGTCTTGTGGCTGCCCAAAACATAACTGAATGAAGTCTTCGTGGATGACGTGAAAGGGTGATCATGTTATTTGTACGCAGTTATCAGCATCATAAATATACCTGCATTCTCTCGGTCTTTTATCCAGCGAACTAAAGGCCTTGTACTGAGTTCTGTACCACCAGTACTTATGTATCTAAGGCTTTGACATGAGCTTGATCATGAATTAGCACCTACTGTTTTGTTTTGCTTTTCTGAGAATTTGTATCATTCTGTACAGTAGATAAATTAACTGAAAGAAATCACGTATGGAAGGTGAGAGCAAGATTTGTTTGTGGATGCCTGGTTCACCATAGATGTCTAGTATAGATATAAAAGAAAACATCAGAACAGAGTGCCAAGATGTAGAGTTTCAAGGGCCCGGGCACCAAATAATAATGATGTAGTTGCACTGATAAATAGAACATAAATCAAGAGCGCTGTTCTCAAAGAAAGAATCAATAATGATCACGATTACTGTAATCAAAGCTATATACGCAATTTTTCACGTCTTCATGTTCTCGCGGATTTCATAATCAGTACCGGCACATTCATGGCTCTGTTAACAACTTAGTGTGTGTGTGTGTGTGTGTATGTGTGTGTGCGGGTGCAGTATTTGTGTATATAAGTCCTTGACAGGGCTTGTCTGTTTATGTGTTTCTGTCCCTGTGGGACCATGCGTGAGTGTGTGTGAGGGTGTGCATAATCCCTGTTTTTGCACGTGCGTCATTGCCTGTGATGGCGTCTGTTTGCTTGAAGACCTGGCATATCCTGATCTTTGACAGAGACGTCATGTTTGGCCTCAGTGATGCATGAGGTTCTTGATACATCTGGCACCGGGCGATACCGAGTATAGAAGGGTGAGAGGGAGAGAAGTACGAAAGAGAGAGGAAGAGAGAAAAAAGGAGAAAAGAAGAGAAAGAGAAAGAAAAGGAGAAAAGAGACGGAGAAAAAAGAGAGAGAAAACGAGACAAAGAAGGCGGGAGACAAAGAGAGGGAGAGAGAGAGGTGAAGAACAAAAAGAAAACTAGAAAGCATCGTAGAAGAGAGAGGGGAGAATAAAGGGCTTCAAAATTATTTTTTAAAAAAGAGAAAAAAGAATGAAGCCGACTAGATGTGAAATTTTCATCCGTTTGCCACTCACATATTATCCATAACTCCAGTGCAATGCGTTGCCATTACAGACCAAATTTGATTCGTCGGGTTCTGCACTGCTGATTCTGGTGTAGATGATATCGCTAACGGCATAGTGCTCGTGACAAATATTTTTGCAAGAAAAAAAAAATGCAGAAATGGAATTTACCTAGTCTTTTAGACTACTGGCCTTGTAATCTGAGGATATTTTTTTTTCCTTTTGGAATTTTCTAAATGTTGGAAATGGAAACTTATCCTCAACCTTTGGAGTCCAAAGATGGACTTCCAAAAAGCTAGGAACAATCTAGCCATTGTTAGCAAAGAACTCCCATTCAGAACTCAGGGCAGAGATAGCGATAACCCACTTCAAGTGTAGAAGAGCTCGTATTATGAAAAAGGAATGTTTCTCAGCTTTTCCTAACATAACAACGCTTTGTATAGAGATTATATGTAGTTAACAGGGAATAGAACTTTTACATAGCAAAGGCAAGGAGTAAGACGAGGCTGGGTATTTTCTAACGTAATAATACTAATGATAGCGATGATAATCATAGTGATACTGAGTTGCCCCGACGAAGAATCAAGAGGTTCAAAAATCTGACCAGTAACATCCCTTTATTCAATTTTTTAACATATCGAGTTCTAAAGTTAGTTTATGTTTCTTTTAGCGTATTAAGTTAGTTACCGGTTGAGAATCTGTCTTAAACTTTCAGACATTTTGATGAAATGATGATCATCATGATGATGATGGCGATGATTGCCCCGATGAAGAGCCAAGTGGGCTCGAAAATTTGGCTAGCGTTATTAATTCATTTCATTAACTCAATTCAAAATTCTTCGTATTGTTTTTAAACTTTTTTGGTGTATTTGATTAGTTGCCGGTGGACAGTCGTCTTAATTTTAAGACATTTTTCGTAAAATGATGGCGATGACGATGAAGACGTCAACACCCGAACCAAACAGGTTGGAAATTTTGGTGTTCCTGATATTTTTATCAATATCAACTTCAGTTTATTTAGTTTGCCTTCGTTAGTATTGCTTGTTGTTTGTTTATTCTAATGTGTTAAATCAGTTGGCAGTTGACGTTTCGGTTTATATCTTGAAATTCAAGACATTTCTGGCATGATGATGAAGGTGTTCTTTCAAATAAACAAAAAATATTGATTGTGTTGGAGCTAATATGTAGCATCAGTTGTCTGGTTAGCGGTTTTCCGAACGCATTTCACTAAGTTCAGGGCGTTATTGTTCATTTGGTCTGTAATCACTTATTTGGCCCCCAGCGGACCAAATGATTGAAGATTAATTAAAGTATAAACTTTCATAGAAATGAAGAGCCAGCTCCAGATGAAGGTGGGGAGGGGTGGGAAGGGGGGGGGGGCGATAAGAGCTACGAAAAGAACAAAGAAAGCAGGAGACGAAAAAGAAACGGGAAAAGGCGGAGATGATTCAAAACGAAAAGAAGATATACAAGAAGAGCAAAAGCAACATTAGAGAAGATGATACCAGAGAAGAAGACGTAGGAAAGAACGAAAGAAAAAGATGAAGAAACTTAACTCCAAAGAGAGAAAAGTCCATGCATTTATGGATTTGAAAGATCCACGGGTAGACAATTATATAAACGCTATTACTCCTACTTCAGCAAATGACAATACGATATTTGTTCGTAACGATTCGCCCATCCTTCAGCTGCCACCTTTGTCAGGTTTGTACAAATTTGAGGCACGTGTTCTCCTCACAACCTCACCATATGGAATTTTGGAATGCCTGTCGATTTGAGCGCAAATTTGAATTGGCGGCGCGTCGATTGTATACCGGGCTGGAGGCAGCGGCAGTTTAAGAGTTGGTGTCTGGGAAAACCCATTGGATAGTGGAACATTGTCAAATGAAAATGTAAGCTTTCGAACATTCGTTTTGTAAAACGTCACTTTAGCTCCGAGTAATTCTTAACACTTCAAAAAGTCTTTTGGATTCCCTACCAATTCTGTCGTATGTGCACTGTTGTGAGGGAAAGGCATCAAGGAGCCAGCAATTAAATCGACAGAGGATGACTTGTGATGTGAAACATACACCAATAACATGCTTGACACCGAATCTTATTTTCTTTTTTTTCCCAATGTAGTTTGGCAATTTCATCGGCTCCATCACAGCAAAACTAGTACTCTGTAAGCGCGTTAACGTAAGAATGTTGTTGAAGGCCAGGGTTGCACCAAGACCACGATGGTTTTAACTCTTATGCAGGGGAAACAAGTCATTCAATGTAAGAAATAATATCAATTCATTTAGAGTTCTTTCTCTTGTGTCACGTCTTCTGCCACATAGGCTATGAATCAAAACATAACCGTAACTTTAATCGTTTAATAAGCACCACCGCCATGAGAATGCATAAAAAATAACAACTTTGTGGATCGCAAATTTTATTACATATGAAAGGCAGGAGGAAAACCACTGTAATTATTAGCTTATATGTCTCCGTTTTTTTTTCTTTTAGATATAATTCCATCAAATCTATTGATAAACTGTCTATCTTTTAATACCTATTCTTATCAAAGCTAACAAAATATATGAGACCAATTCAGACACAGCCAAAGCACAGATCAATTTCAGTTTTTAAAAATAAAAGTTTCAGGAAATAAAAACACAATTTCATTTCTTATAAATATGTATTCTGCTGGCCATTAAGACTGTATAAAAACAATAAATCTCTTTAAAACATTGGTCATTTATAAATACGAATAATCACATTAGCACAAATCTTGATAATGGCATAGACACAAGGAATATACACAATCTGTATTCCTGCTTAAAAAAGTATATGTCCGAACATTTCATAAGTTAGCTCTACAGTTTTTCAGCCCTCAGCAACACACAAACAATTCTACAAAAACAATGCCCTGCCCTCCCCCTTGCTCTCTCAAATATACAAGCTAAAAGACATGTACAAAAATTATAATGGACAAAACGGTTGTCTCATTCTCTCTCTCTTTTTTTCTTCCTCACATCTCTCTCTCCCATCTATTCTTCTTTCTGCTTCAACACATCTAAAACAGAAAAAGTCACAAAGTACTTTTAAGAATATGGGTAATGGATTTCATGGTATACCATTAAAAATCAAACTTTTTTTATGCAGTACATGATGACATTCCACACTCCCTATACAAAGTAATATCATATTTGAAGCCATATAAAACATCAAAATTGGTATGTTGTTGCTTTTCCTGAAATGTCTCTCAGTTAGGACAGATCTCTACTTTAGGTCATCTAAGGATAAAATAGGTAATCCATTCACAGACAATATGATACAGTTGATCACATTCAGGTAAATTTTGTCACAAACCAGCCACGCATTCACAGGACAGTCATTTCTTCAACTATGGTCACACTAGATCTATTTGTATCCTTGCCTTTGAAAGACATCAAAAACATGAAAAAACATCTATGGCAAATATATTCTATTCAATTTGTTATCAATCCCATCCCACTTCAGTTCCAATACGATAAAGTCAAAAGCTTATACTTTATACCAAAGAATGCGACTAGATTTATACATGCTCTTTTCAAAACACAAATCTCAATCACAGTCAATGTACACTTATATGGACTTATATACTAATTTGAGATAGCTGTCCGCAGGTGGCTGAAAATGTAAGCATAGACGTAGAGCTGACTTTATATCTTGTGTAAGTAGAAGAAATGGGTATATTGTCAACAGTTTTATGTAGAGAGTTATAAGTGTCACTGGAAAGGAAAGTGAGCGTACTTGATGTTGGTAAGTAAATAATCCAGCCACAGCTCTTTTGTGCCAAGCTATTCATTCAAAGTTAACTCTTATGACCCCATGGCCACTAAAATGTTCTTTTCTCGATGAAATCTGCTTTGACAATCCATTCATTTTACCTGAACATGCAACAAATGATCTCTATAAAACGTAGTATTACTGCAAGAGTAGTTCTATTGTGTTATTAATATCTACAAAACAAAGTGCCATATTGCTGAGCATTTCGTTGAAGTATTTCACAATGCTGACTGAGAATATGGACATTTTCTAGAGGCACGTGTTCACTTGTGATAACTTCCTGCTGACAGTTGAAAAGTGAAATATATAAATGTTCACTTATTATGCAGCAAGACACAAACTGATTCACTCACAGAGATGCTGTCCGAGAGATAGTTTTTGTGATTTGTATACTCTCTACGCAATAATCTTCAAGTGAAAGATACTAAAATAGAATGATTTCATTGTGCTGTATTTGGAAAAAAATTAATGGAAGTCAAAGTCTGGAACACATGCACAACTAATTTTACTGTGCACTTTAAAAAGTCTCTCCTTAGTTTTGTTTCTAAATAAAATGCTTACCTTGATGTGTTATATTCTCCGCAGTGCAAATTATATACAAATTACTTGTTAACTATCTTTTGAATTATGATGCTCTGATATTGACATTTGTTTAAACTGGAACTCAGAATTTTTATTCACTTAACATAATTATGATGAATTGAAGACCCAAGAATGAAAAGTCTAGATGTGTTTTCAAAGAATTTGTCTTTCGAAAAAAAAATGCCTCAGATCATAGGTTAATCTACTTACTACAACTGTACATTTCATGATGTATGGATGCTTGACACTTTTAATTTGACTATCAGTCTCTCACAGATTTTGTTGTTTTTTTTTCCTTTTTTGACTTGGGCTATCTTGCCCAAAGCTGACAATGTGTGAAAGGTGAATTAGGTACTTTTCATTCTCAGAAGCTTCCAGTTGTAAAATAGTTGTACCATGCTAACATAACTTCAGATTGCTTAGTGAGGACATTCTTTTCTCTCTCGTCCTATGAATACAATCAAGTCCTTTCTTAATCACTTTAAATCCAATCAAATATCAAAACAATCTCCATCAGTCCATGTATTTTGTCATAGGAATATTTTATAATTATGTGGCAGTCCTCATGGAATCAAATGCATAATGTGTTCCAAGACACAATGCTCTGAATCCATCTATTTCTTCTGCCCTCTCTTCTTCCCCCCACCCCAGCCCCCACTCCTCTCCACAGGTTTGTCTCTGAAGGATATTCTTTCTCCTTTGTGACTGGATGGGGCCGAGCCAATCTGGATTGGTGGCAGAGTTGGAGTTTGACCAGCTGGAAGAGAAATAGAAGTAAATAAATTTTTCATGTTTGTTATGTCATAATAAAAATTGCAAATATGAGTGAATTTTCATTGGATGTAGTATAATGTAAAGGAAATTAGAGAGGAAAAAATATTAATGGCAGAAGTAAGTCAGTGCTTAGGTCTTATTTACAGGAATACATAAAGATACCAAGCAACAAAACTTACTGGTCAAATTTTTAGTATATGTAGGGAAAAACTTTTTGGCATGGCAAATGTCCTAGTAAGCTTATTTTACTTGAGATTCAGACTTTTCAATTCAAACCTATCCCAAATAACCTTGTGATCAGACTACATAAGTCATATGGTACAAGGTTCGACAATGAACTAATCATCCTCTTGTTTTCACATCTGGAATCAGATCACAGAAATTAATGGCTCTTTTTCTCTTATTTGAAAGCAGTTCGGAGAAGTTAATAGTTCTCTCTGACCCATATGAATCCAAATGAAAGAACAAAATAATTAGTTCTATGTAGAACATGCGCAATTACACAGCCATTTTTGTTCAAAAACTTTTTTGACTTGTGACTGCTTTCCCTAAAGCTGTTCATATATAGCACATAATTCATAATAACTCTCTCTTTCCAGTCAGAACACTGAATGGTCTTTTTTGTCTCAGCTCAGAATTAAGTAGTCATATTTTTCCCATCTGAGACTGAGACAGTCATCTCATGACTTAGTGATAGCCAATTTCCTATCTCAAAACAAAATGGTCTTTTCATTCTCATCTAAAAAACTAAACAGCATCTTTTTCCATATCAGAAATCAATGGCAATTTCTTTCCCACCTGAGAACTGAACAGTCACTGCTTTCTAAAAATGAAGCAGTCATCTTTTCTCTTATCTTAGAATCAAACAGTCACTTCATTTCAATATAAGACACACATATTCCTAGCATCCCTACAGACCGAGTCTAGACTAATGTGAGAACTTTGATACATCAGATAATTCGGAAGTTAAAAAAGACATAGGTATTTGTGAAATGTGTGTGAAATTCTCTTCTTCACTCTTATGCAATCACTGTGTGTGAAATGGCATAAACAAGTGGATACAATTTCACTTACCATAAGCTTCACCAACTGAATATCTCCTAGCTTGTCCCATCCTACTAGCTGACTCAAGGTGATCTGACAGAGGACTGGTCTGAGGTAGACAATAGTTATACATTTCAACACTTATATTGCCAAGACTTTTGAAAAGAGTTAAAAAAAAACTGATGAAGGAATCTTTTAGGTTATTTAATATTGTGCACAAGAATTCTTGCAACTTGAAACTACTCATCTGCTTTGAAACTATCTAGTGTAATTTGGTGAGATTTCCCTAATTATTACACAGCACTGGATGACCAAGAGCTCATTTATCATGACATGTAATGGTACTGATCATGTCTGAAAAATATTGTATGTTATCATTTGTTCAGTACTCTTCACATGGCTAAAAACAGTTATTATGAATTTATTATATACTGTTGAAAGGTAAATAACACATTCTACACTGACACAGTGATCACTTGATCATGAGATGTATAAATGTGAAAAAAGAAGGTTTAGTATGTTGATCATGTGTAAAAAAAATTACTGAAACGTGAAACAGAGTTGGTTTCATGTAGCTGTGTCTGGCTGAAATTAAATATTCATCTACACAGAGTTGATAATCTACTGCACTTTTTGTTAGTTTCAAAATAGTTTAGAAATTTTTAAAAAAATGGTTTCAGATTGATGTAATAGCAACTGAATAATAATAACATTTCCATAATAATAAATAAATGGGTAATTAAATACAAACAGATTGATCTAGTAGCAAAGTAAATGACCCTTGTGATCAATAGTCAGTTTTAACTCGAACAGAGAAAAGAATATCATACAACTATCCTATTTACCTTCCGTGTGTAGTGATCACCAAAAGAAGCATTGTGTCCACTTCCAACATTCTCTGCGTGAGCAAATGCAGGAACAGTGCTAAAAAAAAGACAAAGCAAAGTTTCTATGCAAACATAAAGATCCAGATGCTGAAAACAAAAAGAGGTTAAGAATAAAATATTCATCAATGGAATTCTCACACAATGCCATGCGACAATAATATGTCTCGTGCCCAGGGCAAATGAGTCGGAAGTTGTGCTGGGAGATTTCAAGTTACGGCTGTTTTTAACTATTTTCCGACTGAGATATCAAAATTTTTAATTTGTTTTCCACAAAAAAAAAATTCATCCTTTTCTAACCTGAAAAAAAAGTTGGTTTCTGAGTTGGAAAACAGTTAAAATGGCCACTACTCACGATCGCTCGGATCGACTTCAGACTCATTTGCCTGTGCGCAAGATATATCTGATTTTATTTCTTGACTGATTGCTCTTGCTAATGTAACTTCCTACTGAAAGGGTTAACCACAAAGGTAACAAAAAATATTTGTTGGCTTTAAAACTTTGACCTCAGAGCCATTATTTATCTCTCACACCTTTGACTCAATGGTAATCTAGGAGTTCACCAGAAAGTCTAAAGCATTAGGTCATTACAGAGTCCATGATCAACTGTAGATAAAGCTGCAAGAACGCTAAAAAATTATGGCAATACATACCCAGGGTTTATGCGTGAGCTTGAGATTGGATGATCCCCTACTTGTGTGTGTAACCACTCAAAGGTGCGATGAACACGTGTTTGTTCTTCTGCTCTTCTCTCAAACTCCTGGCGCTGTGCTTCTTCTTCTCGAGCTGCAACAAGTTTTAGCATGAATTTTATAACAAGTGCTTCATAAGAGACTGCCATTTTGTGTCACAAATTTTGAATTAAATAAAAAAGAATGGATCCACAAATAATCTGAAGCTCTCTTATGTTCTTTCACAGATTTCATTTTACTTTTGAACAGAAAATTTGCAAAGTATTTGCATTTGTCTAAGGACAGCTTGATTCTTACCCTAAATCTTACCATAACCTACAATGAAAAGTAATAATTTACTGTTCTTTCAAGAGAGATGCCTAAGTAGAGTCAGATAAAGCTCATTACTTGTAAAATTGAAAGGAAGATATTGTAATTCTGAAGATTTCTTACCCTTACTGCAGACAGTTCAAAGTGAGACACAGTATTGGCTTTCACTGAGATTACCTTGAAAATATTCTTTTCTTGGCAAGACCTTGGCAGGTGGAGGTTTAACAGGTTGCACTTTGTAGGTCTCCTCCAGTTTCTTCAACAACTGAAGTCTTTGTTGAGGATCTAATAGAACACAAACACATAGATCAAAATTACTTTACTGCCCTTCTTTAAAGAATTTTTTTTCTTATCCGTTTGGTTTCTTTTATAAGTTAACCTGAGAAATTATCTTCAGCAATCTGATTTCTCATTAATTCAATGAGGGCAAAACAAGTTTACTGCGAATGATTTAATTTGTCTGGTTAAAAAAAGAAAATTATAATGATTATAACACTACTTTATGACACAGCAAACCATGGGAAAACAAAGCCTACATAAAACTAACAACTTTTTGTTCTCATACATTTTACAGTTTTTAATTGTGTAACTTCTGAAAAATAAAGACTTTCATGTTCTATGACAATATTATATAAAAATGAGTCCTGTAAATCATCTCAGCTGTGGCCCAAAGAAATCTATACAATGTATTTAATTGTCTTGTCTTTGAAAAAAAAAAAAACAAACACACATACACACACACACGAGAGAAAAAAGTCAAACAGAAAACACACACAAAAAAAAACAACGACCAAAAAATCAGGAAAACTTGGCAATTTCTTGCATTTTCACTGGCAATAATAAAAATAAAACAAACAGGAAGCAGTTATGACTAAAAACTTAGCAAACTTACTCAGTTTCTTAAGTTTTTTCTTCCTCTCAGCATTATACTTCATTTTCTTAGCTCTTGCCATCATCATCTCTGCCGTGCGTGGATCCTTGAAGCCCCTGGAGCCACAAAGCACAAATGATAAAATGCCTCATATTTCCAGTCTCAGTATATTCATAAAACCATCTTTTTGTGTATTTGCTATGGTTTGGAGTCTTGAGTTCCTGTAACTGTGACCGTTTATAGACTCAGTATACTTCAATAGTATTACTGCTGCAGATTTTACCATGCTCTATGCGGACAAAATTGAAATAGCTACAAGAATTTAATGGGGATCTTTCTGCAGTCGACTCTCAGCCAAATGTTACTACTGTTGTTCAAAACTGCAATTCTTGTAAAAGACATCAATGAAACAACCCATTCCAATGAGAAGTAATTTGTATGTCAAGAAATTATTATCAATCTCTCTTTTTCTACACTAGGCCAGCTGTCAACAATGCAGTTCAGAGGTCAGTCTTCTGACATCTAGAAAAACGTCATGCACAATCATGGATTCACTGTGTTTGCACAATATAATCATTTCTTTGTTTGTGAAACTGACAAAGGTAGAGAATTTTTTTTTTGGAGACATTATATTCATGTCTGCTTCAGCCGAAATTGCAGTAAATGATAGTTAAAAAGAAAAAAAAACATGCCATACATGTAAGACCCTACTGTTTAATAAGAGCCCGCTCTACTGCGAAATGGAATTTTTTCACTATAATTTACTGCCTATGAACCCCCCTTGCCCAACATCAGGAAAAATCCCCCTAAGAGCCTGATGTCGGGCAAGGATATGCCTGTACACATAGTGGTGCTGTCCATTTGAGAGAAATGTACAGCACTAGGTGTACAGTAAAATGGCGAGGAGGAAACAAAGAGATGGGAAGGGGGAATGACAGGGGATGTGTGACTGCATAATCAGGCTACACGTAGACTAGCTTGTTAGCATTTCTTTGTTTGCAAACACATGGAGCAGCATCCATGACTGCTTCTGTATATAAAGTTTTAGCCTCCTGACTGGTCAGTTGTTTCCCTACTTGGTCAGTCTGCCTAATTTCACAGGTTGAGTCACATGTGCCATGTCATGTTTTCAATTCATTCAACAGTGATACCATCACCGAAAAATTCACCTGATGTTTGGAGGAAGTTGGGTATTTAATTCATGAAATTATAAATTAAGGGAAATTGTTAGATCTCATCAAAACACACATACAGTGAAGAAAGCTGTCCCATATCTAATAGTAAACTAATCATAGCAGACAAGATACTGGTCAGATGGTAACCTTTCAATCTGCCTAAGAGCCCCTCCATCTAAGAGTGCTTTTTTTCATTTCCCAGTGACCATGCTCTTTGGCAGAGACCACTGTATCGATAACAAGTGTAGCTTACCATTCCTCTGAAAGCTCGTCTTTCTTAGACCTGATACTTCCACCCTCCATTGTCTCCGCAGCACTGGCCACAGACAAAGGGGATGCTGGGATTGAGTGAGGGTTGTTTTGGTTGGGTACAGGAGATGGACGGGGAGGTTTGCCTCTCAGCTCCGAAACCGGAGAGTCTCGCCAAGCTTGAGCAGGTGGATGGGGTGGCATAGAAGGGACACCACCGTAGGGCCCACGAAAACTGTTGGTATTCGTGTTGAGAGGAGCAGTTGAATTGATCTTGCCAAGAACTGGATAGGAGCTGACAATTTTAATGAAAAAATTTTTTGATATACTTCAAATGCATGTCAAAGACAACCTATTTCAACTGACATAAACCTAGAGATTTGGGCTACTTAAGCATCACATTCTTTCTCTTACATTTCCTGGGTAGTTAACATTACCATTTCGCTATGAATAGGACATTATAAAATTTCAATAAATCTTCCAATTTCCTGGATTTGTCTATGAGAACCTTGGCTCAGAAATAACACAAAGAGCTGTAAATATTAAGACTGCTTGACTCTCAACAACTGACAAACCTTTTGATTTCAACACAGAGGAAGTAAGAAAAAAAAACCAGACAAGTGCTTGGCAGTGAAGGTTTAACTAAGAAAACCACAAAAGTTTAGTACAAAAAAATGCTTAAAGAACTGATGTGGATAACTATAATTAATTGTCCCATTAAATGAGGAGTTTCACTGGAATCAATAAGGCAGACTTTCTGACATAATCTTAACTCCAACAGCAATGTTGAATTTATGAATATTGTCCAGATCACTTACTGTCAATAACAATTGTGACATTCTTTCATACTCAAATTTATCATCCAATACCTGTTCCTCCAATAATTTAGAATTTTTTTATACAAAAAAAATTAAAGACATGTTAAATTAAAGGAAAGTATTCTGACAGCTGCAGATGATAAAACAGATAATGACGATCTCAAAACAGAATCTCCAGCATAATCAGTGCATTATCTCTGTATTAATGGTTAAACATAAAAAAAGGACAGACAGTATTTACTGAGATGTAAAGTTTCACACCTCTGTGGAATTTGTGGGGAATCTTCAGGCCGCCAACCTCTCTCTAGAAACTGCAAAATAAAGAGGCGTAAAAATCACTGTTGTTACAACTGAATATATTCTACCAAGCTACCCTTCATGGATTATCCACAGAAAGGCAAAACTAAGTCCTTTGTGCATTTACATACAAAAATCAGTATTTAACCCTAGAAGGGTTAACAGGTCAGTTTATACATGGAATTTGATCTAGGATACTTCCCTTTGCCAAATACAGGAACTGTAAGGCACACATTGTAAAGGAGGGAAAAAAAATCATTTATTTCTTTTCACATAAAAGAAGTGGGGCAAAAAAATTTTTTAAAATGAAATACGATGACAAAAAAGAAATAATCATATTAATATGGTGATTTTTCAGAATTTCCTAAATCTCATCTTCCAAATATGAAAAGAATATATGATACTTTTTCCTATGCTTATATTGTACCTCTTGTTCTTAACAAAGGAAGTAATTTTATTGATAATCAAAATGGCCCATTGAAAAGCTAGATGCTTGCTTTATTTTGGCATTAAAAAGAAGGTTTACAACATTACTGAAAAGGCAATAAAGATTACACCAGGCATGCACAACACCTTCAACACACTGTACATAATAAACTGTTTCAATAAGATCCACAAAATATAAGATGATCCTTCACATCCCCTCTCATCACATACAGTATGATCACAACACAGTGGTTGCATTTTACACATCAAAACAAGACAAGGGTGGTATAAAAACAGTTTTATATCATCTAGAATGTTGTAAAAAAAGAAATTATTATCATTATTATTAGTATTGGCACATCTACCATCTAATCTAAACACTCTAATAGTCACATTTTAGAATGCTAGAACTTTTTATATATGGTTGTATGTATGTGCAAGAGAATGATATGCAAGTGAATG
>JBCEWB010000021.1:697344-712478 GCA_039654565.1 Peronia peronii
ATAGTCACATTTTAGAATGCTAGAACTTTTTATATATGGTTGTATGTATGTGCAAGAGAATGATATGCAAGTGAATGTATAGTTAGTATTCAACATTATGCTTAATTTTTACGATTTAATTACATGATTTTGAACTTGGCTCATTTTACATTGTACAAAAAATTTCTACTTTTGTGGAAAAATAAAGTTATCTTATCTTATTATGGCCTAAATTAAACCATCATTTCTTCACATGGTTGATCATCATTAAAGAGACACAGGCACTCCGCCAGTTTGGTGACACAGTTAGGATTATTATACTCAACAACTTCTTCTCTACATTTTTCTATGTATTTTGTTACAATTCATTTCCAGATATGACTTGAGAGTCAAATCGGCCAATCCACTGATAAGCACATTAGCCCTTCCAGAACCCAATAAATACCTAGAAATGTAACATGTTTCAATTTATGCAAAATGCAAGATACAGATATCCCGATATGACACAGCCATGTGAGACACACCGAAAGGGACTGAATTCTCAGATATCAAATCATATCGCATGTTTCAATCCAAAAACTCTAACATTAGCTTCATGGTTGATCAAAAAATAATAATAATAAAAAAAGCAACAGGTTAAAGTGCCAGTTTTGGCCATTATTTGAATATGATTGTATCATATTTGGAATACTGGGTATTGAAACAAAAATATGACAAAAATGTTGGTCTGCTAACTAACATCTAAAAAACAACAGGCTATTCTAACAACTAACACAATAAACATCTAATTCATGA
Organism: Peronia peronii; assembly: GCA_039654565.1. Classification (NCBI taxonomy): domain Eukaryota; kingdom Metazoa; phylum Mollusca; class Gastropoda; order Systellommatophora; family Onchidiidae; genus Peronia; species Peronia peronii. Next base: position 698,119 of record JBCEWB010000021.1, read on the forward strand.
AATTACCAATCAAACCTAGAAAACAACTGGATCTATGATAAAACATTTGTCATCAATCCAAGATATTTTATGCCTACTTAGGAAATCAGGATTCTGTATATTCTATTTCAGCAAGGAAAAAAAAAAATCACATTTCAGCATTCAGTCACAGAAAACAATCAACTAAGGAGGTAGGTTTTCAATTCAGGTAGTAGAACTCAAGAAATAAATATTTTCTGAAAAATAGCTGTCATTAGTCCCTCCATGTGTACTGAATATCTGGTTTTTGACTGACAGAATTCCCTTACTCTCTGATAAAAATAATCAAAATATTGCATACATTCAAATGCATAGACTAAAGAATGCAGATTTACCAAACACAAAAACAACATGTAAATTTACCTCTTCTAGTTCTCCCATGTCCAGGTACTTGTCGATGTCAAACTCCAAGGCTTCCATATCAAAGCTGCCGTCCAATCCAAGGCCTTCTATGTCAAGGTCACCCAGCCTGGCAACAGAGCATTTACAGCATGAATAAATCACACAATGGTTAAAGATCGATTAGGATAACAAGAGACTTTTGCCATTGTAGCATCATTGTGAAATGCTTATCTATCCCATTAAAACTGTGTGGGGGGGGGGGGGGAAGAACAACAACAAAATTTAACATCTAAAATATGATGGTGAGGCATGACAATAATAATGATAAATAGCTTCCCTGTTAAATGAATTTACAGGGTGCAAACTGGATCAACAGACAGAAGCAAATATTTGTAAGAGGAAATCAGCAAAATATTTCTCAAAGATCATCTGAAACTAGTAAAGAAATAATGGCCAGCGTTAAAGTAGAATTTGAAAATGCAAACACAGCCAAGTTGGAAGGAAAATTTTGGAACAGCAATTAATAGCTATAAAATTGAAGACTAAGAATTTAAGGGATTTAAATGGCTGTATATGAGAGATTACATGGAAGTTATTCGCAATTGCTAGGCTGAGTCCATTTCTCAGCATAGTCCTAAAGCATTTTTCACAGAGTGCGAATGATTTATTCTGGAGATAACACATATGGGCCCTAGTATATTACAGGAATTTGATCAGAACTGGATCTGAGTCTAAGGAACAAACAAGAAATAGCTAAAAATATCTGCTGTTAGGCTAAATGTATCATGCTAAAGACAGCATGCAATATATCAACATTGGCATAAGAAGAGTTCCTCTTGAAATATGAACTCTTTCAAACCTCCAGAAAATGTACTGTGGTGGAATGGATAGCATACATGATACATTTGGTAAATTTAATGCCCTATAATGGGAAATAACAGCTTCATAAGAGTGAAAAATCCATGACATACTATAAATGATGTTTTACTCTAAGTGAAATGATCACAGAGCAGAATCTCCTCAAAAAGGCTGACATTCAAACATTGAAAAATTATCCATCCTGTTTATTTTTAGCTTGTAATCCTGAAAGCACCAGTAGAAATTGGTGTAGGGCACTTGACTTCAGTCATATTACAAAAATAAGACAACATAAGCCTAAACACGAGCACTTTCCAACAAACATTGTATATTTTTTGTAAAGCAAATTAACTCACTCAATCTCCTGATACATATCTCAGCTTGATCGGGAAGCACATTGCTTTGCATGACCGAGACATTTCAGTTTCCAAGTTTCTTTGTAACAATACCTGTTCACTGTGAGCTGATCAACTGTTATTGTGTTACCTACTATGCCCAAGTCTTGTGTGAACCCAATGATCAACTTCATTTGGTTCACAGAACGTGAATTTTCTCCAGATGACATAAGCTAGACGTAAATTCCAGAGTTTCTCCATTGGAAAATGGTAAAGAATAACAGTCATGTAAAATTTGTAACAGTTTGCCGATAGAAAACAAAACTAATTTAATAAGCAAAATCTGGGAAGCCATGCATTTCTTTGTTCAACCAAGATATCTTGGTCATGTGATATCAGGTAGCTTTTAAAAATCTCGGGCATGCATCACCACAACTGAAAAATTTTTATTTTGGTTTAAAAGATGCTCTTGTCTACATAGATGCTGTTACAGAAGTCAAAAACTTAATGCTGAAGATGTGTCAAATGCCATATCTGGTTGTTACTTGAGCCAAGTTTTATGGTCATTGAGCAATCTCAACTGACTCTAGTGCAATCTGCTACTATAGGCATAATGACCGGTTTTGGGGTGTGCAGCCAAAAAAAATAGCTGGGACTGAGTGAGTTAAAATACAAAGAGTAATGAATGTTATCTCTGACCAATATCGATGCTTTGACGCTTCGAGGGTAAATGTGCTATAGGCTGATACTACTGCTTTGCTTTTAGAAATTGGTCTAAATCCTAGTGGATAAGATATGTTTTTCCATCTGAATAGGATGAGATGGCAAACTTACATTTCTTCAGCTTGATACTGGCTCAGCTGGTTGCCCACTACATCAGCCTTGACTCCTGGTAAAGGTTTGTGGCCACCCAAGGATGACTGTCGTGGCTCATCCACATTTCCTGCTAAAGCCACATTAAATTTATCCTTAGCAGACAGAGATGATGCAGCATTGGTCTGACTTTGAAGAGCCATTTCAAACCTATCCTTACCACTCAGATAAGGATTTGCAGTGGAGAGACCAGAATTGTTCCCATTGCCGACCGGATGGATATGTTTGGCGGTAAAATTTGAAAAATTCTGACCAGATGATGGTGACTTGCCAGAACTATTCAGAGCCATTTCAAACTTGTCTTTTTCATTCAGGTATGAGTTGAGAACAGGCATGGGAGGAAGGTGTGGCTGAGATTGATTAATGACATTCTTATTCATGCCTTTAGTGACGTCAACTGTGGCATCATCATCGCTGTCACTCAAATCTGATGAGTCAGATAAATTTTGCCTATTTTCTGCCTTTTTGTTTGTTCTAGTTGTGTGTTTGGCATTAGAACTAGATAGAACACTGTTTCTTTCAGAACCTTTTTTGGCATCAAGGTAAGCATTTGCTTTATTGACCGATTTCTCTGTGGCACTACTACTCTGAAGATTGGGTTTGTTTGTAGACATAATGGATCCTTTGGATGGATATGATCCTTGATTTGAACTCATGACACTGCTGTCTGGTGTCACTGACACAAAACTGTCATTGGTGGAGCTGTGTGTTTGTGACATCATCGCTGGGTCAAACTGTGATTTCCTGTCCGTCACTGACCCAGACTGTGAAGCAGAAGCCATTGCAGCATCAAATTTGGCCTTCCGGTCCTGAATGTTAATAGGTGCCTCAGCCATGAACTTGCTGATACTGCTAGACACACTGATGTCTCCGTACTCATGGGCTGAGCGATGCTCAGCTGCCATTTTGAAAGATGTGTCACAGTAGCTGAAGAAAGTTGAACACAGTGTTTCACTTGTCACATGAGGGTTCACTAGGAGCACCCTGTCAAAAATCAAATGAAATAAAATGCTGGAATACCTTTCTATGAAGGTAGAAATAAGTGAAATTACAAAATTAGATCTAGTGTCTTACTTATACAAATGTAAACTGTCAGAGAAAACTGAAGTTACAAGTTGAATGCACTGTCTCATTGATCATGTTAAGGATTGACAGACAGAATCTAACGAAATTTGGAAACTTAATATGATGCCTCATTTGCCAGCTGAAGGTGAATAAGGTCTCCTTAGGATGAGTGTACAAGTGAGGAAGAGTGTTAAAACCATATAAAAGAGTGACCATGCTGCAAAGACTGTCAAGTGTTACATGTGTCAATAACACCTTTGCCATGTGGTCCTCTCCTAAAGTTGAAATCTTCACATACCACAACATTCTCAATCAAGATACCATGGATCACATGTTAATCATGTATCTTTGCTTGCTGGGTTTCTTGGGTCCTCATTCCATATGTCTTTTCCATCATGTTCTCAATATTGATAAAATTGACAGTTTGGAATGCTGGACTATCATGGTGATATACTGCATTCATGTTAAAGAATAATGACAATTTATGCCTCAAAGTAACATAATACAAATATCATGTTATTCAAGGTGTTTTAGGTGAAAAGTAATTCCAATACAAATAATGATGAGTGGGTCTTTCACCGGATTGGCCATTTGACATTCGTAGGATTAAAATTATTCAGATTTCAGTCTTTACCTGAGCTGAGCGTCAAACTCATTTCTCAGTCCTGTATGCAGTCTGAGTTGTGATAAACACATCTTGGTAAATTCATCAGTGTTTTCTCTCGAAAGTGTGTCACTATCAGATTTCAACATGTCAGAGTCTATGGACTTGAGAGATGGCAGGGCTTTGGCAAGACTAGCTCTGTAGGAAAGACACCAATCAGAAAATATATATATTGTTGTGTGACGCTCTGACAAATCTGGCTTGTGCAGAGGTTTTATTTAATGGTACATCAAAAACAATAATGGCTCCATTGTACAACTGATATGATTAGTGATGACGAAAATACACAATGACAAATTTGTTCATGGCCATGAGATGCTTTAATTAGACTCATTGTGAAATGACGCAAATCATAAATTTGTGAACTTGACAACACTAGCTCTGTATTTAAGACACATGTGAGAACCTTTGTTTATGGTTGTGTAATGCTTAACTCTGCAGTAAAGATTCAATATGTTGCTCTGACAACATTGACTCTGTAAAACCATACAGAACAGGAGACTGATTTGTTTTTAAACAATATGAATTTCAAGATATTTACATATACTCCTTCTGATAGACATCCACCAGGGGATTCCCCTCTAGGACCAGTGTCTCCAACCTTCCATTGTGTGACAGGTCAAGTGTCAGGGGCTCCAACTCTGATGAGAAGATGGAATAATACACAATCAATTTATTCTGTGAGTTTCTCACAAACATAACAAATGTAAATAAGGATGATTTTTGTCAAGCTGATCAATTCATCTGATATTATCTGTCACATGATCATATTTTACAATGTTGCTTCATACTGATCAATTTGGTAAAAACTGAAAAACTGTAAACTGTAAATATAGTTTATGTCAGGTAGATGAGTCAATGATACCCCTGCAGACATGAAACAAAAAACAAATTATCAATATTGTATTATCAATGGTGGACATATTGGCTTTCAAGAAACATAACATGCAGCTTTATAATCTCAAAATCTCAAAATGTTTCGAAGCTATTTTGAAAATTATTTTTGAGCATTGAATGGAAGTGCATGCTATGTCTAATGATCTATTTGGCATGTGACATGTCAGCACTGGTGCAGTTTGTGAGTTATTTGCATACATTGGGAGGACTGTTGTTTTTTTTTCATTGATATTTGTTCTATAATTTTACAGGTTTTGGCTTATAACATATGCAAAAATTCACATTTGAAACTTCAAAAATAACCTTACTAGACAAATAAACATCAGAATCCACATATGTAGATTATCAGTAGATCTATCTGTTTCAAATTTCTAAAACAAATTATAATTTTTTAAAATCTTACTAAAGTCATAATTAATATTTGGGATACTTCAAAATCCTTTAAATTATACCTTTGGTTTATAATTCATCCAATCCAAGTACTGTTCTTGAAAGTAGGAATGTTGACCTATCATATTTGAATAAAATCTAAAGATACCAAAATTTGACCCAGATTCAAATTTTCTTACCTGTATACCCCCTTTAGAATGAAGTGTTTCTTCATAACATGATATATATGCAATGGTGTTATATTCCAGATACACAAAGATTATTTTTATCATATTGATACAGGTGCTGAAGAAACCGGTCACCGGGAAAAAAAAAAAAAGCGGGTTCTTAGGCTCTTATGCATCCCGTCTGATCACAGATTGTCTTCACTACTATGATTAACTGATCGTTACTGTTAATTAAAGATTTACCTATGTGAATAAGTACAGCTTTCTTCCCTGTGTGTGTGCTATAATTAGATAGATCTAGAATCCATGACCTTTCTCAGCGTATAATTTTATCAATAAATTAAATGTCGAGTGAGTTTTTGTATGGCAGTATCCTTGTTGAAATAAAACATGATATTACTATTCTACCCTACGGATAATTGCACGGGTGACACAAAGTGTTTGCAGGCAGACTGAAGTAGCAAAACAGTCAAGAGGCTAAACTTATTTCTCCTTATCCAAAGAGCCAATCACAAGGCTGTCCCACGTATTGTCAAATAAAGGAATGCTTACAAATTAGTCTACAATGTGGCCTTGTTATGCAGTCATTGACCAACTATACTTCCACTCCTTTGTCTACCTGTTCCCTCCACCCCTGTCCCCTTTTTACTGCACATCTAGTATTGTGCATTTCTCCCAAGTAGACAATATGATGTGAAATTAAACTATAAGTACTTACATGTCTTGACCCAATACAGGGCTCTTAGGCGGATGTCTTATTTGGGAACGGGTTCTTAGAGGGGTAAATTATAGAGACAAAATTCCCTTTCGCTGCAGAGGTGGGTTCTTAAGTGGGCCGGGCTCTTAAGGAGCGGGTTCTTGGATGGAAACCACTGTAGTAACATTAATAAGACTTATGAACACTAACAGCTGGGATGTCATCATAACATTTGCAAAGATTTTATATGGTTTATACTCTAAATATATGAAGATTATTCTCAGTATACCAATAGTAACATCAACAAGATCTTTGACAGGCCCAACAGAGCACAGACCATCCGGTTATTTCTACTATTACCTGTGATCTGGTTCAGGCTGATATCCAGATGAGTCAACAGGATTAGCTTATTGATGCCCTCCACACTCTCAATCCTGTAAAGCCACAGTAAGAAGAAATATCCATCAGCACAAACCATTCAAGAAAAGTTTTTCCTAATTTATTCTTTTAACATGGGCAAATAAGATAATAAATCCAAATGATAATCCTGATATGGTTCAAGTTAGCGAGGTTGAACAAATACTGAAACTAGATTTAGTGGGGGGAAAAATGGAAAGAAAAGATATCATTCAAATGGTTGCTGCAAAAAAGTATCTGTCTAAGTTCCTACTTTGACATATCCCTGATCCTTTTCTTCCATGTTTTTTTTTTTTTACAGAATGACACTCTATCGTGCAGCATTTCCTTCTGGACAGCTCTTGGACTGTCCAAGTTTGTTAGTGAGTTGCCCCAAAAGAAAAAAAGAGATCAGCTTCTATGTGTTATTTACTGGGATAGAATATACAACATAAAACTCTATACTGGTCTTCTAAATATTATTTGGATATTTTGTATACACAAGAATCAACATAACTACTGCATCTGCCTGGTGATAACTGCAAATCAATCTGGGCTGAAGAGCAAAAGAATAGAGTAAAATCAAACCACTATAGAATGTCTCACATGTTTTGGCCACAGTTGAGCTGGTACAGCAGAGGAAGCCAGCACTTGTCTAGTGGAGCTAAAGACTTGATGCTATTCTCTGAGACATCCAATGCTTGTAACAGCACTTGATTTTTCAGCTCTGGCACCTGGCAAAATTTCAACACAAAAACTGTCCATTAGGCCTCACAAGCCCTTACAAATGTTTCATAGAATATCTACCTTTTCATAAACATACATTATGGTTGTAAGAAACAACAGTTTATCACTTGACTTTTTAATCATAACATGTTGAAGAGTATTACACAAGAACTGTAGCCTTCCAAAAAAATGAAGACTTTCAATATCTAGGCTAAGACGACTACTGATTCAATATATTGACTCTTTTGTGATGAATCAATGCTATTTTTAAAAAAAATTTTTTGTGGCTGAAAGCCTGACATTTAGTTTGAGAGTTTTTTTCTTTTCTTTTTCTTTTTTAAATCACATGCAGTAGATAGATGTAACAGAAAAACTGAGACAAAATGCCAATCTTATGCTTCACAAGTTATACATCCTATAATATGAAATCTAACTAATGTAAAACAAATATTGAAAAAAAAAGAATTTATAATACATTATACTGCACTTTAATCTACAATGGACTTTATTTTCCTTGGATGTTGTTCAAATAACCAGCAAAATTGTTATACTGTCAAGATACACAGCTGATATTTTTAATTAGTCTGAAGCATAATAAATTTATTCTTTTTTCTCTGTACATGTCAGATGACCAGGTTAAATGAGTTATTATGTTACTGGGAATCTGTCGACAAAATTGGATTTTACTGACTGTGGGATCACAGAACCTAATTTACAACATGAATGTTTAAGCACAAAAGAATGACAGCTAAATACTTTTTTCACCGAAGTTAAGTGCACTCATTTCCTTTTTCACTGTCATCATTAAATCTCTATATACAAAACTTGGTATCAGCTTTATGCCATAGTGGAGCGCAATGTTCAATGGCTTCCCAAGATTTTTAGCAAATGTGACAACTGACCTCTAATAGGTTATTGGATGACAGATTAAGTGTGGTTAGCAAGCAGAGCTTGTCCACTCCAGTGAAGTGCTGGAGGTAGTTGTGGGCCAGGTCCAGTTGCTGTAAAGTGACCACCTCCTCCAGGCCCTCACTGCTGACTACCTGATTGTGGGACAGATCCAAGGTGTGGAGCCGCCGTACAGAGCCAAGACCAGCTAGCAAAAGAAACAGGTAATTGTAACTGATCTTTTTAAATTACCTGGATCGCTCTCCAAAGCCAGAAGAATATTAAGTTACTTTACCAAACTTTGTTTATGATTTCTCAGAACAGTTCAGTTTACCTTGAAGTCTGATCTACACATATAACTGATCTTTACCAGTGTTGCTTGGCTTCTTTGATGCTTATTAAAAATACTGGGACAAACCATGGTATTTTTTGGGGGGCAATGATGGAACATATGGGGGCACAACAGTTCAACATGTTTTTTTGCAAACTGGAAGTGCTTCATCGGAAAGTAAGGTAATTTTGCACCTCGAGTCACATTCATGTACAATATTTGGGAATGATGGATGTATATCTCATTTGGATTCTTGTAAGGGAAAAATTTTACCGTAAAGGGAGCCCAATCTTTTCTTTGCGGTGCAACTGTAGGAATGTTTGATAAATATACAGAGCTAGTAAGAAAAAGTAAGAGATTGTGAGGTTCAAGAAAGTTTCAAAGCTCTCTTTCTTGAGATGGCCCATGTATTAAATATTTAAAAATTGAAACATGAATTATTATGCATGTCAACTGCTTCTGAAGTTTTGTATGTGAAATATCCTATGAACATTCTGTGTTGATATATTGTAAGAAATATCTAGCAGTTATTCATATGTCATTTAAGAAAGAAAATTGAAGTTTAGGAAGCTTCAATTCTTATATCAGGCTGACATTTTCCTCTTTCATGACGATTAAGCTTGATGTGATAGATGCTGCAATATAAGATGTTGTTACACAAGTACTGAGTATTACAATTAGTCAGTCTCACTTACAAATGCGAGTGATGCTGTTATAGCTGACATCCAGCCACCGCAGGTTAATGCAGCCCTCCAGACCATGGATAATACTCAACTGATTGTGGCCCAGTTTGACCACCTGGAGACTGCCCAAGTCCTTCAAGTCAACATAGTCTATAGCATTGTCCTGTAACAAGACATTTTAACACAGCTGTGATACAAAATGAAAAGGCAAATAACATCACACAAGTTCTTCAGGAGTGACAAAAATATGTCCTGTGACTTCATGAAAGAAGTCCAATAAATGAGGGCTAGGCTGAAAAAACTTACTGGTTGCAAAAGAACAGACAGTAATACTAAACATTAATATCTTGGCAAATAAGAGTTGCAGCCAAATAAATTTTTCACTAGAATAAAGTACACTCACTTCTCTTTTCCACTGATGCCAATAATGGAACAATTCCATATCAGGCCCATTTTACCTGTTCATGTATCATACAAATTTCAGTCCACATTTCTCAATACAGAAAAAAACAACTGCTGAACACTTCCCCCTGAACTGCATTGAGAAAAATTTGATCCTTACATGTGTTATGTACTGCTGTCTAAAAGTACTACATGTATGTGTAACAACTATTGACAAGAACAACATCTTCGTTGATGTAAAGTGTACCATAGGCCAATGCAAAGTCATAAAGTCCTACAATGATTTCTACCAGAACAGCGGTAACTAACAAATTTTAACGTCACTTGATCAAGTAAAATAAGACATGATAAAAAATTATTTATGTACAGTTTTTGCGCTGTCTTTGGAAAAGCAAAACACAGTGCTTCACTTTGGTGATATAATGATTTAGCTACACATCTTCTGTGCCAATATATTCATATTGGGGGATTGCTGTGGCGGACAAGTTATGTGTCTGCTCCTAAGCAAAAGATTTATGTTGCAAATTCAAAATTTTGATGCTGTCAGGGAATGGGAAAGATTAGGTCGATTAGAACCTGCATTTTTATCAGTGACTCAATGCCCCCTGACTTCTCGAATAGGCAAGCTCAAATCTAGCCTATTTGGATAAGTGTGACTATATTTCGAAAGTACCACATGTGCATTCTGAATCTGACATCTTTCCCATGTCGCATAGGGCTGTCACAATCTTCTTCCATTCTGATCTTCTCTGCGCTGTTTCAACCAGTTTTCTCATGCTCTCTTTTCCTGTTTCTTTGGCCTCTCTCATGATAGCGCTTGTTTTGATATTTTGCTGTCTTCCCTTCTACATGTATGACCGATGTAATGCCATCTTCTTTTCTTAATTATTTTTAATATGTGAGGCTGCTTTGAAATTTCCTCTATTTCCTCTGTTATTTTAAACTCAACATGTGCATTATACATGTTAAAAAACCCTTAGCAGTTAAAAATCGCATTGCGAGCTGGTGGAAATGCCACTGCCAGGGCAAATTTTTCAAAGTCTACATGTTTACTCACAAAAATTCTTTTCTCCAATCTGGTCACACCTTTTAAAACTGAGACAATCCTACTTTCTTAGAATTGAAAGACTACATGTACATATACAAAATATTTTTTAAAAATATTCACATTCAGAATTAACTCTTGTGATCCCATGTTCAGAAAAATCTGATTTTCTCAACAAAGCCTCAACATTCAGTCATTTAATCATCTAATGCATGACAAATGCTCTGCCACTTAATTTAAAATGCAAAGTGATGCTATTATTTACCATGAGCTCATAATGTACTAGAGAGAAAGGAGAAGTCAATACAATCAAAGTGAACTGAACGGAGGAGTGACTCTTACTGACCTCAACATTGATATAAAGCAAATGTTTGCACTGGCTGAGTCCCTCCAGGCATACCAGACCACAATTGTTGACAGTCAGATAGCGGAGAGACCAACACTGACCAAAAGTGGACAGTGAGCAGCCAGGAAGGTCTGTCAGTTTGACAGCAGACACCTGAGGAATGAACATGGGAAAATCTTGCGTCCATTTCTTGTATGATGAGTTCAGTTTGGATATGCTAAACAGAACCTGTCAGAGAGGGTTTTTTTTGTTTTATTTATTTTTTTTTTTGCTATCATAAGATAAGCTGCAGTGGAAGGATACAACATGAAAGCAAATCTATAACTTTATGTGATTAATACATCCTGGATCATCGTAAATAGCAAAAACATTTCTACACACAGCACAGCCCAACCACCTTTGTGGAAAAAGGTTCCAAAAACTCATGCTATTTTTAAGCATTAAATACAGAGGAAACCTTAATCTTGATTCTAACTTTGCTTAGTGAGTAATTAGATTTATTCCATAAGTATGTTAGAAATGGGATACTGTCTTGTGTTTCCCACTGAAATTTTCTCCACAGTGCACACAGAATAAACAAATGTAAGACATGCTTGTTGCATAACTAATTAAAGACAGACAATCTTTGCATAAACCAAAACAGAGACAGAAAAACATGGGATAAGGACAGTGCTGATATCCAGCAGCATTGCACAATATAATGAAACTGACACATCTTTTGATAAAAGAACAAAGACAAAAAGTGAAGCTACATTTTGAAAAAAAAAGGTAGTAAATCACCTGATAAAAATGAGAAGAGGAAACACAGAGAAAAACCACAAAAAAGTAGTATGCACAGCACACTTCTCATTTGTAATAAATAATGACATTATTACATCATTGATTGCTGAGGTACCTGATATTACACTCAGCTGATGTGTAAATCCTAGTTGCATGCATAAGTAATACAGAAGAAACAAATGAGAAAATACATAAAAAGCTGTTCAAATTGAGAATTTCACTCCTTTTCCCTATCCTTCAAAGTAGTACATGTACATCAAAGTTAATCTCAATGCATAATGATATAGAATTTTGTTTGTTTACCTGCCGCAAAGTTTCTGCATGTGCTGCAGCAAGCACTGCTGACTCGGATACTGGTGGCAGTTTCTTTGCTTGGCCAGGCTTTTTATGAACTTTCTGAGATGCCTGTTTGAGCTTCCATGGCTCATTGCTGACTTTGCTGAAATAAAAATCATACAATCAGTCCATGCATTTATTTTTATTGAGCAATGGTGAGACTGAAAGATCATTACACTCTATCATAAAATTCTCAAATATTATATCTTTTTAAAAAGTGATTCTTGGTATCAAATCAACTATTGTGGGACAAAGACATGAACCTACTGACAATTATTATTCAATAAGCTGGAGGAAGACTCTTATCTCCCTCCCTCCATGTTATTCCTCACTTCACCTCCCTTTTCCTTTTTCTCCTTTTCCATCTGAAGCATTCTCAAATTGTAAAACACAAACTTGTACTATATTTCACGTTCCCAATACTTTTGTCACTATGCACCTACTTTCAATGTTATGCACCTATGTGCAATCAATCAAATAAGCTATAAAATAGTAGTATGATGTACACATAACAAGTACAAATTTTTATAGATTTATTGAAAGAAGAACAAACTTGTAAGAGAAAAATTTTACCATAAAGCCATGAAAATATTGAAGATTAAGTGCTGTTCTCTGATGGCTGACTTGCTAAATATACAGAATAAGAAAAGCTGTGTTACCTCCACGGAATGCAAGATTTGATCCACGCCAATCTCTGAACTTCCACAGGATCTGGCTTGGGGGGAGGGGGTGGAGGTAGTGGTATAAACTCCTCCAGTGAGGTCCCTATCACAGAAGGTTCTGAGGTGGCAGATGTGGCTGTTGCTGCTGTGACTTTAGCTGCTGGTGGTGGTTGTTGTGGTGGGTGAGGCAGATGGTTACCCACAGGTGATGCTGATGATTGTGAAACAGATTTCTGCTGTTGTTGTTGCTGTTGCTGATCTTGAGATACTGACTCATGACTGCTCAATGCTATTGTCCCAGAGGTGGCTGTATTAATGGCGATGTCATTTGTCCTGGACAAAACCTCTGATTTCTTGTCTTTGCTGGCACTAACATTCTCACCTTCATCTTTATCAACAGCAGTGACCTTTGTATTCTTCAAATTATCTAACTGACGAAACCCTTCATCTGCTTTTTCCAGAACAGGATCTGCCTCTTTTTCTTCTCCCACTCTGTTTTTCTGTGCTTCAATTTCTTTCAGCTTTTTCCTCTCTGCCTCTTCCTCTTTTTTTCTTTTTTCCTGTTCTTTCTTCTTCCTTTCCTCCTCTTCTTTCAACTTTTTCTCTTCCTCCTTCTTCCTTTTTTCTTCTTCTTTTTTTTTTTTTTCTTCTTCCTTCTTTCTTTTTTCTTCTTCTTTTTGCCTTTTCTTCTCCTCTTCTTTTCTTCTCTTCTCCTCCTCTTTTCTTTGCTTTTCTTCCTCTTTTTTCTTCTTCTCCTCTTCTTTTCTTAATTCTTCCTCTTCTTTTTTTCTCCTCTCCTCTTCTATTCGCTCTTCTTCTTTTCTTCTCTCTTCTTCCTTCCTCATTTCTTCTGCAATCCTCTCTTCCTTTTCCTTCTCTTTCTTTTCTATCTCTTTTCGTCTTTCTTCCTCTTCTTTCTGCTTTCTTTCTTCTGCTTCTTTCTTTTCCTGCTCTACTTTCTCTCTGTAAGAAAATAGTAAATAGTTCATCATCAATATATACTTTCACACTGAAATTTGCCTGTTCTCAGTTCTTGAATTTGACTTTGCTAATTCAAATATCAGGTAATTATGATATTTGTTTGAAATGTGACAAAATTATAAAACACTGTACCAATAACATATTCTAAGTGGATTAAAAGAATAAAAATGAAACCACATATGCTTCTGACAATACAATAAGTAGATACCTTGTCATTTCAAAAGGCAATTACAATTACAAAAACAACAAAAAAAAACATATGAAGTAACAACCTGGTCACTTTTTATGACCAATGAATCACATGCAACATCGTCATCTAGCCTAATGTAAGTAAATATCTAATAAGTTCTGGCAATTTATAAATCAAACATGTGTGTGTATATGTGTGTTTGTGTGTGTGCATGTATGTATGTATATATGTATGTATGTATGTATGTATATATGTATGTATGTATGTATGTATGTATGTATGTATGTA
>JBCEWB010000021.1:725282-737863 GCA_039654565.1 Peronia peronii
CTCCCTTCATGCCTAATGCCTCCCCCTCCCCTCCCCCAAACCCAAAAGAAGTCATCTTTATATGGAACCAGTTCAGGTATAGGCCAAATGTCATTCTACCAAAGAATACTCTTTATACAAAATTCAATAAAGAAATTTGTCCATCCTGCCCATTCTACATGTAGAATGTTTCTACCATCATTCATCCAACAGTGTTTTTTGAATAATGTGAGTAAACTTTGGCGTCTCGGCATATAAATGATAAGATAGCTGGTAACTTTACATGAAAAGCATCTGGATGTTAATATTGTTACTGTACCCAGTTTCTCCTGATTGTCGATTTTCTGAAGATACAAAAACATTATATGTCATGAATCTCTTTAAAATATTTGAGTAGATGGTATTTTAACAAAGTGTAAAGCTCAGTAGTGGAAAAGTTCAATAAATGAAATTTGAGAAATGAATTTTCTTATATTCCAATGACTCTTTTTCTTCCATGTCTTTGAACCGATTTGTCATTATCAATGTTATGGTATTAAAATGGAACATAATTATTACACTGGTCAACAAATTTCAACTTTTTATCTGCCACTTGGAAAACATTATGTGTTTTAAAGTAATTTCAGATCGCTGATTTGAGATCTGAAGCCAGATTTGAGCTAGCATGTCAGGTATTTTATGATATTCAGGGTTCCCATTTTTACTTAGTAATATAAAACATAGAAATATCACTGAGAATAAAAGTAAACCACAGATACATCTGAATCACTATTTAAGACATTTCAAAGTGCTAAAAAAACTGACAATGAGTCCATAGATTATTTATCAAAACAATGTTAGAAGTTACAAATTAGCAGTATCTTTTTAATAAATCAGAAGTATTTGAGATTTGTATTTTCGCTTGTTTTGAGTATCTGTTTGTTTTGACGAAACCAACAGTAATGAGTCTAATGACCCATCTTACTGGGGTTACACTTGCCCTTATATCTATTTTCCATCACCTTCATCACCTTTCTATCTTGGTGAAACTTTTCTCCGTGCTCATCACTGACATCTCTAGGATTGGAAGAAAACAGTCAACATGGGAATGTAGATCATGCATTTTAACAGACAATCAAGCTCCTAAATGACAGTACGTTGTCAGCAGGTTTTCCACTAAAATCAGAATAGTGTTGCCAGCTCTGTAATTTCCCATAAACTTTTTCACAACCAAATGGGATGTTTCCCAGGCTGCATCTACAAATGGATTTAGTTTGTTCTTAAATAAGTTATCAATCAACAATTCACAAATTTCAGGGCCCACAATACAAAAATATCTTTTTTCAGTTCTGTTTCATTTCTGTCGCCTCCAAATTTCTCCCTGAGGTACTGAAAGCCGTCTCCATTTCTGTCAATAGCTTTTGACAAAGTTCTTCATTAATTCCAGTTTTATGTGAAGCCGGGACAGGAACACTTTCTGTGGATTTACCAGAGGCATATGCTGAACATCGTACTTGCCAATTACATTACCACTCCTTTTTGGCCATTGTTTTCTAATATATTGACTGACATCATCACAACTATTCCAAAGGCACAAGAAATACATGTTTGGTATCCTATCTGCAGTCCAAAAAGTAAAGATATTACTTTGAGATCACCATAAATGTTCCAGTTATGTTTTCCATACTGGCACACTCTAAGGTCCATTGATTCATAAGTTTCTTTTAAACTCTCTGCATGTGCCAATGGCACAGAAGGCTTACCGTTGCCATAGTGTAACAGTACAGCTTTCAACCTTGTTTTGCTTGATTCTATAAAAAACCTCCATTTATCTGGAATATGATCAATGTCCAAGCTCATACATAAGACCATTAACACCATTACAGAAGCAAACATCCTTTTGGGTAAATTCCGTATGTGACGGACTGACAAAACAGAAGATTTTTTGCTTTTTATCCACTCGTATCTTTGCTGTGATAAAGTATCTTAAATAGAACTGTAATCCAGAATGATCTGACAGTATTCCATTGAGTACTTGTGGAGTTATGGGTCCAAGAAAATTATGTGATGAACTGACATGATCTTTTGGGTACCTGAGGACAGAGCCCAATTGCTCTGAAGTTTGAAATGTTAAGTTCTTCATCTCTCAATATGAGATAGATGAGTGGTTGGACTATACTGAAATAGCAAATTCATAACAGCTGACTGATTTCCCTTCACACTCTTTAGCACTGGGTGAGTGTTACAGACTGACATTCATTTTGTGACGGACTGACATCTCTGAATAAAATGCCTGTAAACATGACATTCTGTAAATAAATCAACTATTCACTGCCACAAGACTCATCATATGAAGTAATAAGACTGACAGAAACATATCTGCATCAAATGAAATAACTGACAATGAGAGAATTGTAAGCACTCAGGATCAAGAAGCGAACATTCTAGGAACTTTATTTAGTCAGTATTTAGAGTTGTTCTGACATAACAGTAAGCTTTTTGAAGTGTTCAAATGACATGCTAATTGAAATCTAATTCATCTGCCAGATAGAAAAACTACCTTTTGACAATTACTCACTGTCGTTTTATACTTTTGTAAGCTGCTCTAATTTCATTGTTTCACCAATTGAAAATGGATATCTGCCTCTGCATAGATGCCGAAGAAAACGAAGATTTTGTCATCAAGATCTCAAGAAAGCCAGTGATACTGATCTGGAAAGACCACTTACTGAAACTCTACTCTCACGTCACTTTGTTTCAGACACTCAAGTATTCCACCAATGAAATCGGCATGATTATAGAAAACAACACACATGTAATATTTTTTTCTGTCAATCTCCATACTGTGCCTGACACAGATGTACCTGTCATTATAGTTTTTTCTCCAAAGCTCATTCAGTCTATGAGTAGTGTTAGTGACACATCAAAATTGGCATACTGGATGGCTGTCTCTGAGTCAACCGCTATAAATGAATCTTTTATGATTTATGTGTTTGAGAAAGCTGTGACCCCGTCACAATTCTCATCCACTTCTCTCAATTTCTGGGTTATCTGAAAGCATGAGTGTTATCTCTGTGTTTTTCTCTGTCACAAATTATACATTGTTCTCAGAACAATCTTCTTTCTTGATACAACAGCTTGCTGGGCCATCTTCTTGACTTCAAACCAACACCACTGACTGGTTCTTTCTCATGAAATGTTTGACAAATAAATGCAGGCTGATGCTGTAATGAAATCAAAATGTAACTTCTAGAGATTGCAAAGTTCAACTGGCTCATCTGACAGCTCTGAGAGGGTACACTGGGAAATGTCAGTCCATCACAGTCAGTCCCATCACACTGATATGTCAGTCCGTCATACTCATTTCTCACTATACATGAACTTGTGGAGCATAATTGACTAACATTTCAGAAAGTATGTCTTGAATGCAGAGATTCTGACAGGAAAACAAAATAACACCAGCATGTGTTCTGCAGCATAACTTTTTTTGAAAATATGTGTGATGGACTGACATGCCCATTTGGGAGTTCAAAAATATTGATCAAAATTCAGCAAAATAATTTCCAACCCCTATCTGAATTATACAGTAGTGAAAAGAAATGCAAGGGCTACTTTTTGAAAAAAAAACTGCTAGCTTGCAATAAATCTGTACATAACTAGACATATAAATGCTTAGTAGTGTGCCTTATGAATATCACGAAAGTTTACACCATCAATCAGGAGAGACAGTGAAAAATAGATATATCCCACAAAGGTCAGGAAATGTTTAATTAATACTGGCGCAAAAATAGCTCTTCTTCAAAAGTATGCTCAGTATGTTCATGTTTGCTGACATTTCAATTTTGACCCTCGGGTTGACATTTTCGTGGAAATGCTCTTCTCCATTTGAAGATTTGTGTGGCAACTGCAAAACACAGTTATTCTGGCACCTATCTGTACAAGATTCCATTGCTGTAACTGAGAGGAGAGCATCTCAGCTTTTCTTTGGACAAGGAAAGTCTTATCAAAGAATAAACAACATTAGTGAAGCAGAGCTTAGAGAGCTGACATCCCTCTACCACAATGTGGCACCAATAAAACAATAGGCCCATTGTGCTGCAATATACCACTTTGATTGCATCATCATTGAATGTGACTCTCAGGCCAGAATAGTTTACTGCATCATTTCATACCTCTATTTTAATTATTGTATCATTCCTATATTCATTTTACAGTTGGAGGCATTGCTGGACAAAATGTGTATTCAATATTGTATATAAATCATTTTTTAGACATAAAATGGCCAATAACTAAAAATATGATGTGATAGGAGAAAACGTTTTTCAGATTTGAAATCAGCGTACCACAAAACATAAAGTAAACATATTGGTTGCCCAGTGGCAAAATCTTTTTGACCAGTGTTATTAGAATTATTAACTCACATTTCTTTTACATGTTCGTTGTACGTATGAAATTGGATAGCTTTTCTGTTACTTGATGTGAGAAATACATTTACAAATATCCAGTCAGTCTTGTTCCTATTCATCATCAAGTACGATAACTGGAGCTTCTCCAGGTATACCCATGCTTGCTGGGGATCCTGAAAAAAGACAAAAGCAGACCCAAAAATCATGAACATTAATTTTTGAAAATACATTCACTATCAACAATGCATGTCCATACTCAGTGTTTTGCTAAACAGCAGAATTCTGAAAATAAAGCGGACATCCATTAGGGAAAAAAAACATATATAGATGATTGAGCTAGATATCATTACTCCATATCAGCCATGGGATCATTGATGACTGTGACAAAAATGTGCTACAACATAACAAAATGACATCCTATCTCACTTTTATTCACACAGTTAACAATACACTGGTTAACACAATGGTGAACAAGAAGCTCTTTTCTCTGTTCAAAATCAAATGAAAAGTGATAATTACGTTATGTACATTATCTCAGCAAAACATTGAATATTTTACTGCATGTTCTTTGAGAACTGAATACTTGACTGAACAGTTCTCCATTTTTTAATTAAAAAAAAAAATTCTACAGCCATCTTTCCAAGTCCCTAAAATATGACATTAATAAAAAATAACAATCCTTTCATTCACAAGTTGAATTTTGAAAAAAATGATTAAAGAAAAGTTCATTGGAGTTCATTACTCCCTTGAAAAATTTCTGAGCAGTGCAAAATTTGTTTCATTACATAAAAGAAAGGAAATCAACACAAGACAGTGTTAGATAAAATAAAATGGGAATGGAAATAAGTTTGTAACCCTGCAAAGGACAATTGCTCATTCTAATAAATAAAAATGGTTTAAAAAAAGGAAACAAGACCAGCAACAAAGTGTTACAAGAATAAAAAGTTTTCAATACTAACAAACATCTCACCACAAAATTAAAAAATGAAGCAGATGATTAGGGGCAAAAAGAAAAAAAAAAAGAAAAAAAAGAAAGAAGAACGAAGCAAAAACTGAAACATGCATAACAAGCAACACAAATTTACAGACTGGTAGGCTTTGAGCATATTCTGCAAATAACAGTAAATATGTAGATCAATGAATCATATCACTTACTTTCCATATGTCCATGTAATTTGTGTACACCATCTAATTTTGTTGGTTGCATTTTGTTAGGTGGACCTAATGAAGATGAACTCAATCGTCTTTTCTGAGCTGTAAGCAGTGATGAGGGTGGTTGATTCAATGCTGATGAAGATTCTGATGAACATTTGGTAAATATGTAGCTCAATTGAGGGAAATGCCTCTCTAAGTCATTGACTCTGATGATTTTGTTGCATTTCAGTTTATTGACAGGCAAATTATAATACTGCACAAATGCTGCCTCTTCCTGAGGTGTGCACTCATGCAGATTGATTTTCAGCATCACCTGCAAGACCTTCACAAATTCCACTAAGGGTACAGTAGGAAAATACAGTTTGGATACTGCTTCCACAAGACAAAAACTCCCTTTCCGATGGGGCAAATCTACATTGATACATGATATGCTTTTACCATTCACTAGACAGGCAGAAATTTTATGGGGCAGCTCTTGTTTAGCATGATTATTGTTGCTGGCAGTAGGAAGGTTTGTGCTGGGCAGATGATGTGAGAGTGAGTTGGGAGCCTGCCGTGATGCGCTGTTATTCTGATGAGAACTGTTCACTGCTCGCAGCATTGCACTCTCTGGAGATTCAACACTTCGTTGCCGCAAGGTCGGCTGGGATGGTACACAGACGCCTGCAGTTCCCATCATCCGCTGATCCTGCAAATCAGTGCGAGCGAAGAGAGAACTGTCAAACTGGTTGATTCCAAATGGGAAAGAGGGTGGGTTTGAATACTGTGGAGGGGGTGGAAGCATACTGGAGACAGCAAGAGGGTATCTCAGAAGTGACCCCTGCTGATCTTGCTGAATGGGCTGACTTACTGATGGTCGGTGTGGCATTGCCATAGGGCCTCGATAAATAGGATGATTCAAGTCTGGCATCGGTAATGTATTTTTAGAATGGCCCAAAGAGTTAGATGGAAGACTGTGAGGCTGATAACTTGGGGAAATAGGTGAATCTGGAGTGATCGGAGGAGTTTTGGACATCATTGATGAGATTATGGCATTGTTGGCATGAG
This sequence comes from Peronia peronii, assembly GCA_039654565.1. Classification (NCBI taxonomy): domain Eukaryota; kingdom Metazoa; phylum Mollusca; class Gastropoda; order Systellommatophora; family Onchidiidae; genus Peronia; species Peronia peronii. The sequence continues at coordinate 731,849 of JBCEWB010000021.1, forward strand.
CTGGGGGTGGTGCTCTCTGCATCATGGACCAAACTGACCCTGGCATGCCAGATTGGTTAGCACCATTACTGTCCAGTTTTTTGTCTGCCATCAGTTGAGATCGAGATGTGGGCATCCGTGATGGCTCCATGCCCATGACAGTGTGGGTGCCTGGCATGCGCATCATGGCAGGTGATGTGGAGCCCCTGTGTGTTCCACTTCGCATACTACCCTGCCCACCCCCTGTCATGGCCATCTGCATTGGTGGATATCCTGATAAGAAAGGGTTAATTTCTTGTGGCAGAGTGGACAAATCCATTCCCCCTTGGGGACTCCGCAAGGGAGGTGGAGGTTGGTGAGGTGCAGCAGGGGACTGATTGGCTGGATGAGGTGCAGGCCCTAGCAATGGACTGGTGGAGGGCTGACCTGTCATTGGGTCGAGATAACGGGCATGCTGGAGTGGATTTTTGAAGGGCAGGTCAAACAGTTGGACTTGACAGCGCCGAAGGACCTCAGAAATGGAAATAAGCCGTGTGTTCTTTCCAAAGGTGAATTCAAAACCTGCAGCCTTGCAAGCTTCATTTAGCATGGCACATTCCTGGGGGGTGGGTAGTAAGCCTTCCACACTTGAATTGGTCAGCAACCCTGCAGCATACACAATGACAGAGAGGGGCACCAGTTTGACTCGCTTTCCACTGCCATCAGCTCGCATAATGTATGGTGAGACTGTATTGTTAATCTGTATCCAGCCACAGTAATGAGACAGATCTGGTTTGACAGGTGGAGACATCACTGGGGGGGATGATGACTCACTGCCAATCTTGGCCAAGACATCAGCTGGGAATGTTTTCTTCACTATCTTGAAGAATTCCTCAAACTCTTCCAGATCAACGATCAAGTCCTTGACAGTGAATGGGTTGTGTCCATATTCATAATCACAATGGGCTGTATTAATTTCATTCAGCAAACTGGCTTCAGCCTCTGTGATGAAATAGCTGACCAAAGGGTCTTTTTTGCCCAATTCATCGGGAAATGTGTTTGGATATTTACTCAGCAGCTTTCTTTCCACTATGCGTACTGAGACAAACTTCTTCTTTTTTCTCAGAATATATGGGATGCTTGTGTCATCCACAGTTTCCCACCCAAATATGCCCTTGATACTGTCACTGTCAATACTTTCTTCATCAGTGGCATCAGAATCTTTGCCATCTACTTTATCATCACCTTTCCTGTTCTCTGAAGGGAGCACTGAGTTACTGGGTATTTGCATGGGCTGTCTGCTCTCCTGTGCAGCCCTGTTAGGTGGAGGTTGATCAATGCCTACTAAGCTGGCTACAACCTTGTTGGATGCCAGCTCTGTGTTGTGTGGAGGCTCAGCCTTCACCTGCACTAGTTCGCTTCCAGTTCCCTGAAATTATACACCAATAAAAAAACATATTAATACTTCTTTTTATATTAAGAAGAATATTGTATAGCAAATTGTTAAAATAAAGTTTTTGAATACTGGCTAAAAGCATAAGATATATATATACAAATATGATAAGAAACTGTATAGTTAAATGCTGTACATGTCATTACTACATGTTCAAATTTTTGCAGTGAGTGTCACGAACTATCTGGATATTGAATGGGTGTTTGTCGTGACGTTGTAAGTGACGATCAGGCAGTGAATGCGGATGAGACACACACAGTGATGGAGAAATAACAACAGGAATTATCCCCGTCGAAATGATGTAGAATTTATTACAGGTGCTTGATAACAATACAAACTTCAGGGCACCTGTCTAACTCCGATGCACACAGCTCTCACTGCATTCCACTTCTCTCACTGCAGTACACTTGGCCTCTCTTGCTCTCCGGCCAAGCCCTCATATATCTACTGGCTCGATTCGAACTACCTGAACTGTGTCAAATGTGCTGGCGCCGGCATATGTGATCTACTTCATGCACCCGCTGGGTCCTTCTCGAATAAACGTGACCTTCGCTGCATACCACACACTTGCATGGGCCCAGCACACAATTACGGTCAACTGAACATCGCTCACAACACACTCGCGTATACCCCGCATGCACTATCATGATTCGTTACAGTGAGCTAATTGAAAACACCGAAAAAATCTGAAACTGCATACCTAAAGTAAGATGTAACATAATGTAGTTTGTATCTCCTTATATTACAAAGCAATTCTGAAAGGTTTTCCACACTGATAGTTCATTACTTAAGTTGCAGTGCAACAAATTCACAGTTAGATAGAGGTCTTCCGAACTGAAAGTTGAATTGTAGAATATCATATCAAGAAAGTGTAAATGTTTTCAGGTAAGAAATACATTGTGGTGATCATCTTTCAAGGAAATGAGCAAAAATCTTTCATCAAAATTATTACTATGTTCCACACCTATCATCAATCATAGACTTCTGATTCATTCTGCATAGAACTTCCGCAAATCTTTCTGAATAGGAGGCACTTCTCATGCACTTTCTTTATTTTGTACAATCCCTCCCATACCATAAAGTTCATTGTAAAACATTCCATAATGTTCCTTGTGAAAGCCACTACTTTCAACTCATAAAGATTTAAAAGTTTCATAAAGAAAAATGAAAAGTAACATACAAAAAAAGAATGAACAGAATAAACACGGTTTTTTATTCATATTCTGCAATGAAATCTAAGGTAAACATGGAGCTCCCATGATCATATTTCATTCCGTCAACAAAGCTCCTGCTGTCATTTTCAAAAGCCATTTTTTTTATACATTCAGAGAACGAGTGTACCAAAGAATATTTTCATGTCAAATAAATGATGCTTTATGACAATATCTGAATCAAAGGACCGATGAACAAAAACAGGAGGAGCCAAATAAAAGCAATCTCTTTTGCAGAAGCTTAAATAATATATCCAATTACTTTCTTGTATTTTTTCTCCATAAATAACCAAACACAACAAACACTCTCAATGTGCCACTGACCACGACGTAACAGGGCGAAGCTGAGAAAAGCCTTAAGATGGCTCAGATAAGAGTGACTGGTTTTTGTATTTGTAGGTTCAATTCCACTTAAAATTCAGCATGTATGATATTCTGAACATCTATACTTATTTTATCTTTTTAAAAAAAAAAAATTATCATTTTTTTTAAATTTACTATTTTTTAAAAAATTATTTTTTAAATGTGTATAAAGATCTTTCAGTCCTAGTATACTTCAAATAGCTTCTCTTAGTAGCTATCTGTAAATGGAGAGAGAGACAGATGTGGACAGAAATTATTTACAGTATTGGAAATTTCTTTTCTTGAAAATGTCGTTTCTGTTTTATCATGACATGACACCATTTCAGACTTCCATTTTGTGACATACTTGGGACACAAATCTTTCAGAATTTTTATAACACTCTAGAACTTAGAAGCTAAGATGTCAAGAGTTTCCTACTTAAGGCAGAAGACCCTTAAGCCATTACTGACAGAAATTCTGTTCTTGTTTTTTTTTTTCTTAAATTTCACACATTCTAACTTTTCAATTCCCAAAATGTATAATTGCATAACATGGCAAATTAACTGAACAACTCAATCATGGCCCTTTATTGACTTCATAACTCCTAATTTTTATACTATTATGTTTATTGAATATACAACTCTCAATGTACAACTACAGTTACATTGCCACTGAAATAGCTGTATTTAATTAGTGGGTTAGGAATGTTATACAATATATGGATGGGCTTAATTAATACATAGACAGCTAGGCAGCAGTGGTTTGGGGCAAGATATGCATGTATTTTGAAATGTAGTGATATACTACATTTCTATTTGTGAGTGTCACTAGAAAAATACTGCAAACAACTAACAGAAAAATACAGGCTGTCAAGTATAATGGAAGTTATAGTAGTTGTAAAATATTTGAGGCAGACTGACATGCAGAAAGGCAGATAGGTAGGTGGGTACCATTCTCTCTGATGAATGAGAGAATGAGTGGGCCAACAGACAGCTGGACAAAGTGACAAAGAATTAGAATCACTTGAACAGTATGACTTAAATCCTAATCATGAAGTGAAAACTGTATTTTCCAGAAGAATTATGACAAACAAAGGAACATTGAAGAGTGAGACCCTAATACCTCGGGAAGATATCAAGGATGACGAGAGAAAAAAAAAAAGACTTAAAAATGGTCAAACTAAATTATGTATACAGAGAGACGGAGAGGACAAGAAAGAAATTGGAGAGACATATCAAAGCTACAAATAACTGAAATCAATAGAACTGTGATGAACACAAAATCAAAGCTATAAAGAAAAACACTTTTGACAAAAAATTATGGAAACAAGAAATAATGTCAATGACATTGAAGACGACCATAACATCATTCTAAAAAGTAGGAGAAGATATGGGGAATGGGAAATGAAAAATCAAGTGATGCGGAAAAGAATAAAGCAGCAAAGAAAATCATAAGATAAAAAAATGAAGAAGCAAAATGTCAGAAAAGAAAAAAATATCTGTAGTGTACATAACGGAAAAACACTGAAAGACTTAAATTCTTCCAAAACCAAGCAAAAAAATGAAAATGAGTTATTGATTTTGACAATACTAAAGACGAAAATGACAGAAGAATAAAAAGATCAGGTGAACACAGGGCATGATGGCTTACAGCATGGGAGATAAACAACACTGCATCAAAGATAACCAAAAGCAAAAATAATGACAACAAAGATGCAGCAATAACAAAGATGGAATGATGGACTTCATAAAGCCTGATGAGCAAGAGAGGCAGAGAGAAAAAGAAAAGGAAGAATAGGAAAAGTAAAATATCAAACATGGTGAAAATTTAAAGAAACAAGACAAGAAAGCTTTGATGGAGAACGGAGGATTTCAACTTATGACAAAAATAATGATAATAATAATCAAACTGACTTATCAAACAAAGTGATGGCCATGAAAAAGTGTCAAGAAAAACAATCATAGGGAAGAGAAAGATAACTTAAATAAAATGAAAACAAATAACCATGACATAGATGCTTAAAACAAATATTGCTCAAAGACAAAAGCAAACTGCAGGAAGATGCACATGAAAGAGTCAAGAGAAATGTAAAATATAATATAGTTGATGCCGCTGGGAAAATATATGATTCAAAAAATGAAAAAGAAATGATACCATGAAAACAAGAAAAAGACATGATGATGACTCAGATTCACTAAGAAAACAAGAAACAGGAGAATACCAGCATCTGAAAGATGGGAACACTTGCAGTTTATTTTAACAATTATTAATGAACAAAAATATGTGCCTATGTCAACGAAAATGGCAAAAATGAGACTTCCAAAACAATAACTTAGGAAGATGAAAATACCAAATGATGATAATAATATAATAAAGATTTCAGAAAACAAAGGCTGGCAAAAAAAAAATCTTGTCAAACATCAACAGCAGACAAAGGCTGCAGTCATTTTAGCGAGCAAACTTAGTACTGAAAACAGATAGAATGAGAACAAACTAGGCACAGTTTTAGGTTTACTAGAGGATCATGGTTATGTTTGAAGTGCACATGTAAGTAATTTACACTGCTATATGTGTTACAATATGATATGTCTACAAACATGAAATTAAATATAAGTGTGTGCTCCAACAGTTTTTTATCATAAGTATCACTTTGCAGTGGCTTTCACTGTAATCACTATGATTTGATGACTTATTTCTCTCCAGCATTTGGAATCAAAAGCAAAGTCCTAATGCAAATTTCTTTTCACAAATTGAAGTGAATAATCACAGAGTTAGGGAATTAAAGTCAAATTATCAACAGCCTTTAAGGGAGGGGGGGGGGGGGTGGTGGTGTCCTGAAATGTGGATTCTGCTCAAAAAATGCGATTTTGGGTTCTTGTTTTCTCTTAAAAGGTCAGCCTTTTCTGTGTATAAAAATGGTATCAAAAAGTGGATATATCCATTCTAACGTGTTTGACCAATGGTCATTCAACTTTAGGCCTAGTCTACTGTCAACCAGGATTTGGCTCCACCTGGCTGCTACATGCAGTCGCAGATCATCACTATTTGAT
>JBCEWB010000021.1:740198-763316 GCA_039654565.1 Peronia peronii
TATCTATCTATCTATCTATCTATCTATCTATCTATCTATCTATCTATCTATCTATCTGTTTGCCTGTCTGTCTGTCTGGTTATCTATTTTACAAACATACACTTTGGCATTGTAGATCACTACCCCTATAATAGACTTACACTTTTCAGATTTACTGAAGGATCTTGCAAAAGAGAACATTATTTCAGAATGAATCCACGAAAGACAAAGTCATGATTCATCTCACCGAGCTGTTTACAAATCCAGATAACTGAGACACACCCTCACCAACCCTCCCCCCTCCGATCTCCCTCCTTCCCCGGCCACTGATGAGATTTATTTGGGTATTATCGTTTTTTAGATGGAATGGGTGTATTTGCTTAAATCCTGTTCATGAAATAGGATAGAGAGACTTGCCAATTTATCAACTTTTAGCATAGCTATTAGCAGTTGATCAGTATCCTTCGCAGAATCTCTCGCTGTAGATAGTATGATCATGGTTGCCAGTTATAAAAAAAAAAAAAAGAAAAAGAACAAGAAACTAACAAATTACACCATTTTGTAAAAGGCGACGATGTGATTTGACAACCCTTTATTATTAGAAAATAAAAGCATTAAAGCAAAGTTGAAAGTTCCTGATGTCTGTAAATGAACCTGTTAAAAAAAAACCCCAAAAAAACTCAGTAGGCAACTATAGATTTACATCCAATCCGGTTTATAATACACATTCAGTGCATTGACGCAAGTTCCGTTTCATGCTGCGCACTTCGACTGCGCATCTTCCTAGAATCAACATAGAATGCTCGTCTCCATCCTTGAGAAATGTAAGATTGAGCGGAGGTCTGCCTTTTCAGGCTAATTTGCAAAGCATTTATGCACTTGTCCCTGATCACACACCATTGTAGGTTAGTATCTCCTTGCATGCATAGCTAACAATCTCGTGGATCGTTTCGCCTATATCGACTGCGGATCATGATGACTGATGTTGTGACTGTTGATAAGTGTGTCAGGGCCTCGTTTTGGTGGAGACAACCTTGCCGTGAAAGTGTAGGGCCAGACGTGAGTGAGTAAGGATTAGGGGTACAAATTAGGTCGCGTATTGTTCACCGTGTTACAGAACGTCATAACATGATCGTGTAAGAGGAACAGCGCACGATGCCATTACTCATCAGTTCACAATCGAATGGTGAGTGACATACTCTCCATTATCGCCACTCTGTTGTACATACAGCGATTCTTAATGTTAGAAAGAAAGCATTGTCATGAATAATGTGTCTGCTACCAGTGTCGGTGCCATTCATTTAGTATCACCAGTAGTATCATCATGCTGTCTGTGCATGCTCATCTTTTCCGCAGAAGTCTAAGTCTGCACAGATTTCGTGGGAGGTTTGATGTCAACAGTTTTGAAAAGTGGAAAAGTGTATTTTTGCAAATCGAAAAATAGTCAAGATCTCGACTCTAGTGTGATTTATCATGTGGCACATCTGATTTTTACAGATTTTAGATCTAGAAATTTACTTGACTGAAACCAAGATAGATTAGTGTCTAGACTCTACTAGACTCTAGGGATCTAGATCTAAATGTTGATCACTCATTTCTAGATCTAGTTCTAGATCTAGACTCAGAGTACAAAAAAGTGATCTCTGTGAAATACTATCTAGACTAGATCTAGATCTATTTCTGTATGTAGGGCCTACATTATTGTTTGGAATAAAATAAAACCGTTGATCCAAATAACCCACAGCTATAGTGGAGTGAATTATAAATAACTTCAGTTTAACAGAACATAAATTTGGAATCTGGATCTAGACTAGATCTAGATCTAGATTTATATTGTGATTATAACCTAGAAACAAGAATGGATATGCCAAGTGTAAAATTCTTGGGCAAAAGTTTAGGGCCTAGCTATAAATGCTTATAAATCTAATAGTCAGTGGAAGATGTAGCCTATTTTATGTCGTGTCAGGCATGAAATGACAGATGGCCTAGGTTCACAAATATCATTGATGAAAGAGGCTTTGTGTTACATTTCTTGTGTCAAGCTGAAAAGTTTGGTGTTTCTGCTAAATTTTTTAAGAGTGGAGTGTTTTTATGATATCATACGTATTGTGATAGTGATTAGAATAGGCTACTAGATCTATGTTAAGACATTTAATCATTAAAGTACAAGATAGAAAATAAAAGGTTTCTTGCAGTCTGGCTAATTGATAACGCGTTTTAAAAGAAAATTGTGTTCTCTGTTAAAATAAACAAAATTTCTTATTCAGTCAAAGCATCACAAGTCTTCATTGCCATTTTTCACCTTTAAATGAAGGAACTTTTTTGGTTTTGGATCTATCGCAGTCCTTTGTGGGAAGATCTGTCAATTCTTGACTGGCATTTTCTTTGCTTTAAAGCTTGTTCTTAGTGTCAATGAAGAGTCCGTTTGTATTTTTCTTATAAATACTGCCCAGTTTGTTTTGAAGCAAGGGGTTGAACATTTTGTTTGTTGATGTTTTACAAGGAGCTCTGGAATGGGATTTGCTTTGTGGGTTTGTTTTTCACCAGCCTAATTACTTCCCTTTGCCACACTCAAGGCTTGTTGAACAAACTATATATATATTATAAAGAGGGAAAAGGCATATAATTTATGATTTTTTTTCTTGCTGGAGGAAAAAAAATGAATTCTTTGTTAAAGAAATTTTCTTTTTATCCTTATAATTTTGCCTGTCAGTTTTTTTTCATTATTATCATTTCAAATAATAAGAAATCAGTGATTTAATTTTTCCTTTTTTACAATCCTTGTTCGGTTACTCTTGTATCTGGCAAAGAGTGGCAGTTGGACTGGTAGAAGCAGTCCTCATTTTGTAAAATATTAACTTTGCTAAGTACTGTTCTTCTTTGTTGTGTCATTTAGCTTATATAATATATGTTGTTTTTTAATGCAGGAAATGAACATCGTTTTACAGTTAGGATTTTTTTTTTTCCCATTCAGTTCAGTGTAAATGTCCATTTTGCAAAGAAGTAGGAATTAATTAATCTATACTATAAGATCATGAAGATCCATGAAAGTATTGTGTGTCTAGTAGTTGTTTGCTGATAATCTCAGTATTTGCTATAGTGGATGAAATGTTGTCGTCATCAATTTCATTTACTTTGAATTTATCGGAAAAGCAGGTATGGCATCATCACTAAAGCGTTGTTAAAGATCAGCTCTGTAGTGTAAGTAATTGCATGGTTGTCTATTCACTCAGCCTCATATGGTGACAATCATGAATGTACCATTTTTTCACCATCTGGATGAGGCAAAATCATCAACAAGTATAAAAGTTCTCAGAAAAAGATGAACAATCTTGCCTCAGTCTGGTTTTTATGATTATAAATAAACAAAAGTAATATGCATTTTCATCTGATGCCTGACAATATATCTCCATTTTCATGGGTGATACAAGTAGAAGAATATGTGTCATTTTCCACTCAATTCTGAATTTTTATCTCCCCCTCATTTCACCCTCATATTGCTTTTAACTTTGACAAAGACAAATTCTCATCATTGACTTGTGTGGGATAGACATGAAGTAGATTTATTTTTGGACAATGGAGTGTAAATATTGAATATGAACTAGATCCGTGTATCCAATTGCAAGTTAGGGAGTGGAGCGCCAGATCTAGCAGACCTTATTCAGTCATGCTGACAGCTGTCTATTTCCCGGCTTTGCCTTTCCCTTCAAGTTAATTTATGGGCTTAAACTGATTGTCTGTCACTTAGCCATGTCTCGACTTATGATGAAGTGACATCACACATGGTTGCCAACCCCATCATGGTTGACCCAGAGATTTTTGACCCAAACAAGGATTTTACATACTAAGTAGAATCCGATGCTAAAACTTGTTTTGCAGTTTCCAATCAAAGAATTTATGCACACAGCAGTTATTTACACACATTTTCAAATTCACAGCATTTCTAAATAGAGTAAAATCCAGGAAATATGTACAGAAAAATTTAGTCACTATTTACAATTAATTCCTTAGTCTATTTGATAGTTTGATAAAAGTAAAAACCACAGAATAATCTGGTCTAGATCTCTCAGGTATGGTATCAATATAAAATATGATAGTGAAAGTACGACGTGAAAACCACAGTGGAATTTATGGTGAAATCCCGCACGATTGGGATCAAGGCTAAATGTCTCATTAGCATTCATTTCAAAATGAGAAACAATAAGGTGGACTGTTGAAATTTCAATGAAATTTAAAAATGAAGATTGTGTGAGGATTCTGGGAACAGAAAGATGATCAGAAAAGAGGAAACTAAATGATGGATCAGCAAAGAGAATTTGCTTTTTCTCTTTTAAATTTCAACACCCAGTATTAAAAGTATCACTGACACAAAAGTAAGAACATTTGTATTTGGTATGTAAAAAATGTATAAAAGGAAACTCCTGATTTATTGGCATATATTGTCTGTACAACAAAGAGGAAAGATAGACAGGTCTTCAGTCTCAACAAGCTCAGAACTGTATTAAAATGAAATTATGATTATAGCTATGTGAGGACCATTCACGCACAGAAAGTATATGAAAGAAAAAACAAATTTCTGATAGGACTTTTAAAAAGCAAAAATGCAATTTTAACTTTTCCTCTTAGATTTAAAGAATATGTCCACTTTTGTTTTGTGACTTCACCTAAATGTGGTTAAATTAATGCTGCTGTAAAAACAAGAAGTTTGCGAGCTCTTTTAGTATTTTTCATTGAGATACCGGAACCATCATTGATTGACATACTTTTCCAGATGTGGATCTGGAGGTTGACACCTCCAGGGTATTATATCAGTCTTCTTCTTGATCTGATGCCCCGAGGCTGAGTTCAAGCGGTGGGAAGTGTGATCACCACATTTCAGAAATTAAACCCTCACAGAACTTTTCGTCTGGCTGGTATGTTTTCTTGAAAAAGACATTTCTGGATCCTTGTTTGAACTCTACAATTTAAAGATTCCTTGGCAATTGGACGAATACGAACAGTCAAAATGTGAATTGAATCTTGTTGACATGCGTGTGTGTCCAGTTACTAGAAAGTTGACTCGGATAATTTCCACTGCACTTTGCTCACTATTCACAGCTGACAGGAGTAATATAAAAGCGTGCCAGTTTTTATTCTGAGCAGAATAATTATCTGCCCACAGAAAGATTTTTTTTTTTGTTTGTTTTGTCCCTCATGTTTTCTGTGAAAAAGCTCCTATAGGATGAACAGATATCTTGCACATAAAGTTGCCCTGCAGTGGTTTTATTCCATAAACAGTTGCATTTTTGTGCCATCCGCTCAGAGCTGCAATGATTCCATGAATACACAGTTGCGTTTTGTGAACGGACAAGATTTCACATCTTTGAGCGCAGGCAGCATGATCACTATCTGATTATCTACAGATGAAGAGGGTGTTTCACTGCTTATGTTTGAAACAGAGTTCTGCGCATTTTTATTTGTTATGAATTTTGAGATTGCTTATGCACAATATATGATTTGCAGATTTCAGTTTCTTGGGTGTGAATATGTGTAACTGTCACACTGAGAGATAGATATAAATGATGTGGAACATGCTCTTGGCGATTGTGATGGACCACAGGACTAAAGTTCTAAAAATAGCCCCAAATTTCTTAGGCATATCTGCCTCTTTTCTTGATTGCGGGACTTATAGATTATGGCCTTTGCACTCACAGATCATGTGTTACAAAAGCGGATGAAAAAAGACGTAACTCTAATTTTAAGTGGGGTCACTCCAAATTACAAGAGTGTGTGTGTGTGTGTGTTGGGGTTTAATGGCACAGCAGCATGATGACAGCTGTATTGTGCGTAACGTCTCTCTGCCTTCGGTGAACTGGATGAAAATCTAAGTTGTGTCAATGTTTCAGCTCCAAAACTGATAGATATGTATTCAACTGTGTTTCTGCATTTGTTAGCAGATAGAGTTAGGACAGTTAAGCGAACTCTGAATTTTGAAAATTTTGAGTTATGCTGTTTTGCCCAGGGCTGTCAGAGTTCTGCAGATCCACGAAAATCCAGGGTTCGCGGTGATCCACGGTTCCGTCCTCGCGGTTGCCAATGTCGAAGTTGGCAGCGGTAAGTTGAAATTTTCGGTGAACTGGTAAATTTAGAGTAATTTTCTCTGCTATCAAATATCCAGTACAGAACCGGGTAGAAATGACTATGAAATCATAGTGCTACATGATATTAGATGTACTCCTTTGGCATTTAAGAGAAATATAAGCCCAAGCGCATATACACTCTGGTGGTGCCGATACCACTTCCTACCCGCGATATATGTTACGATGTGGCGAGCCATTTGGTGGCCTAATTGTTACTGCCTGTTATAGGTCACACAACCCTCTTCTCCTGCCGAGTCTGCCCCCCACCCTCTCCCCAGTTCTGAGTTTGTTGTTGATCTGTGTAGCGCAACTGATGTGCGCACTGTTTTTGCTCAATTTGTGTATCATGTATTTTCTCTGCATGTGACATGATTATATTGTCAGATTTAACTTTCATGCATTATTTTCTTACCTCCGCTCTACTGCTAGTCAAGATGTAATCTAGATCTAGATTACACACATTCATTCCATTGCACCGTGTTCTTTTTTTTTTTTTTTAAAATCAATGTCGGTACTCTTATGACAAGTGATTCACTTAAATGTATCCAAAATGCAGAGCACAAAACTCTCTCTTTCTTTTGTCCCTCCCTCCCACTATTAGCCCGCAGTGAGTCCTGCCTTGACTTCACGGTGCCAATAAGTCATGACAGTGCTTTCTTTTCAACTTCAAAATCTCGTTTACAGAACCTTTAAAACCATGCCCGTTATTAATTTAAGTACTAACCTAACAACACATCATGACAGCAATACAAAATAATTCAAATCTGTGCAAATTTAAGGACTTTTGTTGGAATCTGGGAGGTTGCTGCCAATCTGGTGCTAAAATTTTTATCGCACTGCGTTATCATGAAATCCACCACACGTGGCACGTTGGCTCACCAAGCATGTTGCCTGACCCAATCTGCATTGGTCGTGGGGAAAGTGTGTTCTATTATTGGCCGGCACCAGTTGCGGCAGATTGGGTTTGGCACCAGAGTGTCTGTGCACGGACTGTAAGCCTGGCAGCTAGGCCCAGAAAGGTTCCCTTCGGTCCACATCCAGGAGCGCATTTTGTATCTTACCCTGTAGCCTGCCTAACGGATGGAAAGGAATGGAAGATTGGGAGATATTAGAAATATCATTAGTAATTACAGTTTAGATCTAGAGTGTTTTGAAAAAAAGAAAAAAACTTGTTTAAAGAGCATTTCTCCTGATTATTATTCTGTATGGGGCCAGTTCTGGTCCTTTGACAGTATTTGAAACCAATTGCCCTAGATCTAGATCTGGATGTAATTTTGGATCTCCTTTCTAGATTAAAACATCTAGACAATCTCAGCACCATCGGTGTCATCATTGGAACGGTTTGGTGCTTCTGCATTGGCTAGATTTATACTGTTACTAGTCACTATTCTTTTAGACTACACTTGAGATCTGGATCTAATCTAGTTGTACTGTATTGTGCACTGTCAGTCAGTATTATTCATCATTGACATTAGTCTTGATTAGAATTTCTTGTATTGTTTTTTGTGTGATAAAACCTTCAGTTTGCTTTTGTATGTAATCGGGTCTTTGTAGGATGAAATGAGAGTCATAAGTATTATTTTGTATGTGGGCCGACTAAGTTTAGGGATTGGCTCAATTTTGCACTGATAGCCCTGTTTGCCTTTGCACGGCAGTACACAGAGTAGCATGTGAGCGAAAATTCCTCGGTCACATGACCTATCTTGAAATACCTCATTTGTGATCACTGGTCCCTTAAGGTATGCACAGATCTGACAAAGAAAAGCCACCAATTGTGTTCATTTGCAAAGTAAACATTACGAAAAATATTTTTCAAAATGTTGAACAGGTGTATTAAAACAATTCTAGTCTTAAGTTCATTATCCCCCAGTACAGAATTGCATAGTATGGTAATATATATATGCTTTCACAGCTGTAAAATGAATGATTCCTCATGTAAACTCATTGTTTTGTTCTATTCAAGGAACAAGTTTGATTCTCATGGAAAGGAATTTCATGAAAGAACAATTATAATGTGTCAGACTCACTAAAGATTCTGTGCTTCATCATGTCAAAAAAACCTAACAAATCACGGGAAAACTCAGCTGCTGCTGAAAGGCTAGCAGATTGGAAAGGAGGAGAAAGTTATATGGGACAGTCACCATTATCCATTGCTGAGTCTGACTCACCGGAATACGACACTCGTGGAGCCTTTGGGCAGGACTATGATGATATGGAAAGAGGTGCGGAAACGCTTTCCCTGAAAGATGGTGACAGGGACAAGGTAATGCATAATTTTCACATTTGTTCTTTAAATGTTCTAAGATGTTTTGCTATGACAACAGAATAATAGTCTGTCCCTAACTTTCATTTTGTTAATTTTTGCATCGCAGTATACACATGCAGATCTTTCAAACAATAATTAAATTTAAAGTATTTTTAAATTTGTTTTGAATGTGTTCAGTTTTTCTGATAGCACTAGGACGATTGTAAACAGACCTTTGTCTGATATGCATTTGATATTGTCCTTCTACATTTGACATGTGTTAAAAATGCAGATGCTTTTTTAACAAAATAACTGGAACGGTGAGGGTAGTTGGCTGATTCCCAAATTTTTCTTGTTTTGCATGGCTTGCTTTTTTGGTGCAGTAACTTCTGATTTTGAAATTCTTGATCTGTACATGAATATGTTATGGTGTATGTGTCTTAAGTACTTGAATGCTGTTATTGGTAATAATGTTGACAATTTCCATTTCATCTTATAGTTACTCTTGCCTGCTCAACAGAGCAAATCTTTTAGGCATATAGCTGTAATTTTTTCCCTTTTTTTCCCCCTTGAAACTGGTGGCCCGTATATAAGAATGCAGTAAAAAGAATTATACAAACTATTTGTAACTAAAGATTTGGCTTGTTTTATCTGTTTAGTTTATAGGGAGCATATTTTAACTCTAGAACTAGGACCCAGCCTAAGGGCTCCAACATTTTACAGCATGCGCTGCCAAGTTTGTCAGTCTGGATTGTCAGACCAGTACTTAGCTTCGGGGTGAATGTTTTAACTGTAGGGATTCGGCTTCGCAGTGACACAGTGCAAGCCTACATCGACCACCTTACTGACCAATGTCTTCCTGTAGTCCCTCCCCGGACTCCACCCTTTCTTCACGTATAATATTATTTGAAAGGAGCCAGTGGTAGGAGAAGAGGTTGATTCACAAAGACATGTTCAATTTCATATGGGTATCAGTTTTATCACGCTCATCACATAGTTTCCGTCACAGATTTGTTCAGAACCTGATGTAACTGCTTGGACTGGACCACTTCACACAGGGGTGTATTTTACACTCATCCTATAGAATCTTAATGTAAACTGCAAGCTATAGCCCTCTGACGATGTGGACTTAGATTAAGATTATTAGATCAGACCGACTAGCATTGATGGGGTAGCAGTGACATGGTCTAATGATGACATAGAATGAGAGCACAAGACAGCTATCTGATATATAATATAAACTAACAGATACATAGGCTACTTTAGCTTTCATTCATGGCAGTTATAGCTCACTTGTAGTAGCTTGATCGCTGGTCAATGTGAAACATATTGAGTGGGTCAAGTGGTCAGCGGAGTCTATGCTGTTATTCAATATGGTAAAAACAAAGAGACTATAATGAATGTATTTGATATTCTTCTCACACATCAGTTTCTTTTGATTGTAGTTTCAGACACTCAAGAGGACTTGAGTTGGCCATGTGGCCTTTGATTTTTGTCTTCCGTCTTTCTGTTGTTTCTATCGATGGACTTTTTCACATTCTTATTTTATGGAAAAACATCATTGCCTATTGAAAGATCTTGAATTTAGATGCAGCTATATCTATCATGTGACATTCTGACCAAACAGGGTCCAACAAACTATGTTGACAAGCTGGGAAATATAAGGCCAGTTAATATGAATACGGCGTGTGCACTAGACAGAGTGTTTCACCTGTTGTAGTGCGCAGGTCTAGGATTAAAAGATTTTATGAAAAAAGAAAACTTGCAAAATTTATGATTTTTTCATTGAAATTATTCTCCATAGAAGTCAATTATGTATTGGATTATGTTTTCACAAGGAGCAGCCACTGACAGTGACAGAACCGCCCCATTCATTACCATTATTTCTAGTCGTGAAGCTAATTTAATCATTAAATTTTAGTATCTGACAAAAGTGGGTTATATCATTGTTCTGTGATAAAATTGGACTTTGTAAGAAGTTCGTCAATGTCATGAATTAATTTTTTTTTTTTTTTTTTTAAAGTAGAATACAAGAAAATATTCTGGAAACACTAGAATGCTCTATAGATCGGGATGCAAATCAGTAGAGTGATATGGAGTTATCCTAGTCCACGCTTGTATATAACATAGGAATTATTCATAAACAACCCTTTTTTTTAGAAATTTGACAATATGTAAAACACGTATTTTGCTTTTTCAATCAGTGACCTCAAGTTTATCCATTAAAATTGTAAGAAATAAAAATGTAATGTGTCTTGCTGAATGCTTTTGTAGGAATAAAAAAATCAAACAAATGGAGAATAAAACAAATCTTATGACTGTAAAACTTAGAGGGCTTCTCAAATAGTGATGACTTATCACGTGAAAGTAAATAGTTGGTTTATGATGAGTGGTTTAGCAAATTCATGTGTTGGTGATCTTTATATAGGGATGCCAAGAACTTTGCAGAAGCATCTTATGTCTGATGCCAGAATCCTTCTCTTCAGTTCAGCTACTAGTTATCATAGTCCATATCTCATAGATAGAGGAAGATTGTCCAGAATCAGGAGTGCATCAGTCTTGATTTTGGAATTGAAAACGATATTTCTGTCACCCAGTTGGAGTATTAGTGCTGTTATCATTTAGCTGAAATATTACAAAGTAGTGTTACCAGGATGAAAGCAAGTCAATCAGCATAGTTAACGCTCTCAGTCTTTAGAAGATCTTTCCCTCCTATTTCATTTTATTCACATTGAGATGCAACACGATGAAATCATAGCCAGGCCTGGTCAATTGTTGATTGTATGGAGTTGGTGGTGTCGCTGTGAACTCATTCATTTACCTTTGTATTCATGAAAAAGCTTTGTTCTGCCTCAAGTAAAAGTCAAGAAATTGGTAATTAAAGACATTGTTGGGGGGGGTGGGGGGGTGGGACTGAACCAGCTGAATTTACCGTTAAAATGGTTGATTGCCTTTGCTAATCCTTATTATACCTCATTTAGGTCATATCACTAAACAACATTTGGACTTTCTACAAAATATATTTCAGCAAATTTATCGCTGAAATACATTTTTAAAAGGACATTTTATTTTGTCTCCCCCTACCCCCTTCCAAAAAAAAAATAAGAAAATTGTGATTTCTCCAGTTGTGTCAGTTTGATGAGCCCCTGATTTCAGCATGTTGCATCACATTTGATTTTGTCATTGTTTAGATTTTTGTACATTTTTGTTCAAGTGACTTGTAAATCACTGATAGCGTTTTTTTTTTTTGTTTTGTTTTGTTTGTTTGTTTGTTTTTTTTTTTGGTGCTACTCTTCATAGAATTGATAGCTTCAAATATATTATGCTTTGAGCAAACACACATATGTAATATAGAAAGAGAAGGAAGTAAATCAGTGTGAATGCTTTGATCAGACATGTGAAAACAAAAAAACAATTTTTTTTATGAGGGATAGACAGCTATTGTGGGTATTGGAAGTGGAACTTGCAAGGAAAAAAATAATGTCACTGTCAAAATGTTTCATCGGTTACATTGCCAACCACTGTCATGAACATGAAAGGAGCTTTAAAAGAAGCACATATGATGCCATTCCAGTATGAGTTGTGGAAGAGACTTGGGTGTTCACAGCTAAGTTAGAAACTGTATTTTGGATGAGACCCTCATAATTTTGTCACAAAGTTTGGTTGGAACAGTGTGGATGACAGAATCATATGAAAAATGTTGAGACCATTGAGAGTCTATGATGGATGCTGACTTTTCACGTGGGAGTTTAGATTAACCCATCGTAGGCAAAGACATAGATGATACATACACATTTGCTGCATTACACATTATCTAAATATTTAGTATAGAATAAAATTACAGTATTTCTAGCCATATCAACCAGTGTTTTTTGTTGTCGTTATTATTGTCCAAATACAGATTTGTGGTTTAAAAAACTGCATTTCTCAAGAAATCTTATAGTGCAAGATCTTATACTAAAGAATAAGATCATTGATTTGTTTCCGTTATATTCCACGTTCTCTTCTACCTTGTGGTCATTGAATTTTACAGGTATTAACACATATTTTAACTAGAACTAGGTCTTTGCTGGATACTCTTTGGCATTTATTTGCTTCATATTTTGCTAATTTTTGTGTCTTAGGAAGAGATTGTGGAACACATCCTGCTATGAGGGCAACTTTATATAATAGTTTTGATGTTTTTGACTTCAGCTGAGCCAAGTACTATATTATAATAATTTCTCTGATGCAGAATTTTTGTTTTCTGTTTCATATTTATTAAGATGCAGGATAAGAAGAGTAGCATGTCGTCATTACCTATAGATCCCAGCACTGGCAAAAAACAGGTTTCAGTGACGATGCCTGGGCAGAGCAAAGCCAAGCCTTGCGTTACGCAGAGACCACATGTCAAGGCAGACCTAGTGAGTGGTGTTTACTTGTTTTTTATGTTATTATACCAATGCTCACTTGATATGAGCAATCACTCATTATGATCTTAATTCTAACCAAAGTGTTCACCAGACATAATATTTTTTATAAATTCTGGAAAATGATTTGTATTGTTTCTGCTGTTGTCATTAAGAAATTTTTTCTCCGCCATTATGTAGTATAATATTATCCCTGCCCTTTTGTTTGTCTGCTGATGGTAGTTTTTGTCAGCTTCATTTTCAGAGTCGCTGTGTGAAATGTTGTCTATATGCCAAGCACTTTTTATATAATAAACCAAAAGAAACTGTGACAGGCAGATCACATTGCCCCATAGAATCCAGCTAGCAAATGACAGTTATTTTTTCTCAGCGCTGGATCACATATAGGAAGTTTCACATATGTAAAGCAGCATTTTTATTCTTGTCTAGAGTCAAAGCATTTTTTACACATAGTGTATTGTGGACTTTGGCAACAGAACTAAGTGGTGTTTGGAAGTGCCATCCCTGTTCACTTATCCTTATCTAACAGAGATTGTCTGTACCATCCTGTTTTGTTCACCTGGAAGTAAATCTTTATAGGGCTGCCACCACTGTCATTTGTTTCCAGATTTTTTTGGCTGACAACTGAATATATTCGACATCATTGCATGCAAATTAGATTGTCCCATGCTGTGTTTAAAAGTCATTATGTCAAGTGACAATGACTCACTGTCACTGCAATCATAACAAACAGATTAGCCCAACAAGGTCAAGGTTGGTGACCCACCTAATGACATTTTGAGCATGCCCAAATCATACAAGTAGTATCATCCTTAATTGTGTACATTTGCGGCACTGAACAAAGTGCTTCAATGTAGCGGTTGTTGATGTGCATGATAATTACTGAAAGCATGTTGTGAATAGTCATGAAGTTCATTCTTTTTACAATTCTGTACACACAGTGATGAAAACTCTTACTTTTATTTTAGGATGTCACCAAAGAATTTAAGAAGTGTAAAGAGGAAGGTGCTACAAGACTGGATCTTAGTAAATCACAGGTAATTGTAGGAAAGGAAAGTAATGACCATTTCTATGTGATCAGAAAAATGGTTTCAGAAGTGAATTTTTTGTTTTTTAGCAAGACCTATCTCACATTCCCTGTTGTAGAATGGTATTCTTCAGTTCACAGATGTGTCACTATGGATAAAATGCAAGAATTGCCTTTGTGTGAATAGTTTTGGTTTGATGTTTTACTAAACTAGCCATTAGAAGATGGACTGCCTCGTAAATAAATGGGTTAACACTTTGGTTATTTGAAGTAAATGTGCATATCACCTTGCAGGATGTCAAACTTTGGATTTATTTGGAAATCTGACTTTCTGGTCAGCAGCAATTTTTTTTTTTTTTTTTTTGGCTGATTGGTCAGCCAGGGATAAACGCGAAAACGGAGGTATGACAACCCCACACATGCTTGTCATGAGGATAAATTAATCCATCGTTCAGCAGCTTGTTTAGATTTTAGAACATGCACTTTGTTCCTCAGTCATAACAACAATCAGTCGAGCAGTCGCGTGAGAGCTGTTGACTGAAAGTCAGCTTTTTGAAACCTGCGACAAAAGTAATGTGATGTGGCTATGGTCTGAGAGAAAAACTGATAAAAGGGGAAGTTGTTCTGGGCACAATCTGGATCTACTCAGTGTAGCCACACTCCCATGTGTGTGAAGCTGGTGGTGATTGCAGTACATCGTAGGGCATTTTTTTTTTCTAACTGAACTCTCATTTCTTAAAAAATTACATCCAGCAAAGCTATTTACCAGCCAAAGACATACTATTTATAGACTGAGCGCCTGTTCACTTTTTAGATGCAGATTTTTACCAAGGACTGAAGACACACAGACTTTGAGAGGATTCTGTGCCATAATGTTTCATACATATCCAGCACACAAACAATCATGCTTTGCCGAAAAAAAAACCAACAACACAAAAAACACAATTTATCATCTCCAGATTTCTCTTCGAAAAACAGACTAGAATGAGTATTCTTTTTCTAAGTCTCACCCATCTTTATCTTTTTATGCCTATCTCTCGAGGTTACTGAGTGAACTGATAGCCACAAAAACAGAGAATTTCTCTTGTGACCAAAGAAGAAGAAATTGAAGAAAAAGTGATCAAGAGGGACAGAAAAAAAAAGTTTGCTTGAAGAACTAAAGCAAATGCACATCCTTCAGGATGATCGGTTACAACAGAACTTCGACCAAGAGACCCAATCATTGACTGAAAATGAAATGACAGCAAACAACAAATGTGCTGTTCTGATGACCTAACATCCTTTGCCATCTCCTTGCATTTGTATAGTGTCCAAGATTCTATAAATGTGTGCACAAGTATATTGTGTCCATCACATCTAACACCAAAAGAAAATGGGATCTTGTTTGTTAGTGATGAACTATATGAGGTCCATTTTGTGTTCTTCTTTTGTTTTCACAGTGGTATCTTGTCTTCTACTCATACATTACAACTCAGTTATTGTGACTTTCTTCTTTTTCTGCTTTATTTCTTTTGTTTTAAGTCATCAGTATTTTATTTTCTGACTTCCTCCTTTTGTTCTTTCAACTGACTTACTGATTAGCATCAAACCTAATGTGTGGTAAATTTCAGAGGCCTTCTTTTAGCCCCATTTTCATATCAACTGATTTGATTTATTTATTTATTTGCGGGTAATTTATGATAAACATTACTGTTAATATTTGGAGGGTATCTAGGTTCAATAGGCTTTGAATTTACTAAGCCTGTCGCAACACAGCGAACAGTTTTAGCGCAAAATTTCTGACCCACCCTGTTTTGTTTGTTTGTTTGTTTGTTTTTTTGGCCATAGGGGCATCTTTCAAGTGTCCGTTATCATGAGCTGCGCTAGTCTAATATTTACTAATAGTATGTCTATGTTGCCAACTCGGATTCCAATGGAATCTTGTGAAGAATTATGTTATATAGCTCTGGGAGAAGCAGTTATTGTGTTTTATTTTTTTGTAACCAGACTGCGCTGACCAATCCAATAAAATTTTCCCCAACTTCTTCATGAAAACACTTTGACATCTCTGGCATATGTAGATGTAGGGCTGTCCAGTATTTTTTTTTTTTTTTTGCACGACATGCAAATTTCACAATGTTATTTGTATTATCTTACAACATATGTAATGAATCTCCTCAGATATCCACATTACCTACTAGTATAAAAGAGCTAACTCAGTTGACAGAGCTCTATTTATACAGTAACAGACTAACTCAGTTGCCGTCAGAGATAGGTTCCTTGACTGGGCTCCAAATTATCGCACTGAGTGAGAATTCTATATCCAGCCTGCCTGAATCATTTGCTTCCCTTACTAAATTACGCGTTTTGGATCTCAGGCATAATAAATTACAAGAGGTGAGCGTACAAATCTTTCCATGTTTTACAGATTGTAGGCCTCATGATTTTTTATATTTTTTAATTATTATTTTTTTAGTTTTCATTTATGATCCGCAAGTTTGTAGTCTGAAAGCAACAATATGAGACGTGACACGATGACATTAGGCGCTCGTCAAACTGAGGCTACTGGAGAAATTGACTGTTTTCAACAGCGAATGAATTTTAAACGCAATTTTTTTTCTTCACAGAACTCTTCTATATTAATCTAAAAATGCATTTCAGAGTTGAATTTGTTGAAATAGGTTGAGTAAAAGCCCAAAAATTGTAATATAGTGGCATGGCATAATAAGGATTAACAAAAGTGGTTGGCCATTTTCCCCCTAAATTCAGGTGCAGCAAGAGGTTATCCTTATCATCTTTAATTGTCAATATCTTGACTTCTAGTTGAGATAGAACAAAAAATTTTTCACACACAGAAACTGAAATGAATAATCTTCATAGTGATAACTCCATATGCCCAAAATTTGACAAGAGCCTGATTTCATCATGTCATATCTCATATGTCTTACATATCATATGAGTTGTTGCAGATTAGAACAAACAAGATACTATGTTGTATCTTAGTTCTGGTAATTCTTGTTTTGTTTTGTTTTTTTTTAGAATACACTTCATAATGATATTACTTGAAATGGTGTGTTGGGTTGACATGTTTTCAGTCTTGCCAACTGTCCTGCACTACATAAGTATTTGAGGTATTTTTGTTTAATATTTTGCATTCCCTTATAATGAATATAATTTCCTGTGTTGGTATGGTTTTTGAGGATTCCCGGGTTTTTGAAACATTTTAGAAATGTGTAATGCTTACTGTGTCAATGCCTCTTTTATTTGTCTTTTTTTCAGATTCCCAAGGTTGTGTATCAGCTGCGTTCATTAAACACAATATTCCTTAGGTTTAACAGAATTCGGGTTGTGGAGGAGGAGATAAGTAATTTAACTGTGAGTATTTGTTCCGTAGTTGTCAACGTTGAAGAAAATGCTGAGAGTGGGGTGTACATAGGGAGTGATGAATTCCATATCACTTAATCACTTACAGAATAAAGGCATTACATGGCTGCTCTTAATATGTCATTTTAAAATTTTTTTTTAGACTATCCTTTTTTTCTAACAGTTAAACAGTGTTAATCTCTTGCATGCTTTATGAAAGTAAAGTGTTGAGAAAGCATTTTCTTGCCTCATAAGTCTTAGCAAAATGCCCCCTTATACTAGCTGTATTATAGTTGTGCAGTTGATTTTGAATGTTATGAATTGTGATTGTCTGGAAGGAATGGGTGACATGTTGACAGTCCTCATTTTGGTGAATGAGACTTGTAGTCATCTAGCTTCCTAGAGCCTTGATGTTTTCAGACTGTAGCTCTTGACCTTTTACCTTGAAAATCCACAATCCACAGGTTCTCATGGACAGGGATATTCAGGCAGTACAGAGATACATGCTTCAAAATATTCAATGATTCGTGCAGACAAAATATTTAGAAGTAGGCTAGTCTCAATTTTAAAAATGGAACCATGTTTAAAGGGGTTTATTCATATTTCTTGAATCACACTTTACTTGAACAACAAGAATGACATCTGTGTTCACCATTTTACTGTCTTGCATTTACCTTTTTTCTAATAGAATATTTATAAATTAACATATCTCATTTGCAGGGCCTAACCAAATTTAGTCTACGGGAAAACAGAATCAAGGAATTGCCAAATGGGATTGGGAAGTTGGAAAAACTCATGACTTTTGATGTTTCGCATAATCATCTCGAACATTTGCCAGATGGTAAGTCTTATGTTTTATGGTACAGTGG
Source organism: Peronia peronii (assembly GCA_039654565.1). NCBI lineage: Eukaryota > Metazoa > Mollusca > Gastropoda > Systellommatophora > Onchidiidae > Peronia > Peronia peronii. The sequence goes on from JBCEWB010000021.1 coordinate 758,189, forward strand.
AACTTCATATTCAGAATAGTAGGAACAACGAGAACTGGTGAATAGCGCCGAAATTTCAAATCCCTGGTTTTCTTGCTAACTATGCTATATAGAACATTTCCTCAGTAACGTCTGAAAATAAAAATTGTAATAATAACGAGAATTTCTGTGTGGACAGCGGGCGATTTTGTTAACCTTCTGACCTAGTACAGTCATGTTGTTTGCCAGATGCATGCTGTTGTCTGCCCGCTTATACACAGCTCCCCACCTCGTGAAGGTCTCTCTCATAGTGTGCTGTTTTTGCCAGGTTACAGTTAAGACAGTAGTACATGTTGCATAATTATAATGTTGCTGGCAGTAATATTGCTAGTACAATACACCTCTTAATCACATGCGCAGGATGCAATACATGCCATGTACACATGTACTAAATTGCTATGTCAGTCTGTGCATGGACAGTGTGTTTGCATTCAGTAAGGGATCCCCTGCTGCTAGGCAGCAATATTGAATTGTGATCTGTCCACCTTTGCTAGCAGATATTACAATTTGTGCCTGTCATGGCTACTGTCAGATAAGGGAAATGAATCAGCACCGACCAGAAGGTTGCCATGATCGAGATAGTGAATGTAAAATCAAAACTTGATTCCCAGATATGCCACCTGAAACAAATACTGTCTGTCGCGTGTGCCACCCACTTGTGTTCACTAACAAGGGAAATAACCATACTACCATTATTTGAGTAACATTATTCTTTTCCCTTAAAAATATGACTGACCTAAACCTTTATGTCTCACCATATTGGAATAATGAGAATTCTGGAATAAGGAGAGATTTTTTTGTCAGATCACTGATTGTCATTATTTGCGAGTTTCACTGTAATAAAAATTGGAGGTGACGATAAATTTTAGAAAAAATTCTTAAAATGACATCGGTACAATTGAAAAGTTGCTTTGCTTTTGCCAAGTTTCAGCACATCTGAGAAAGAAAAAAGTTCTTGGTCTCTGCTTGTGTCTTAAATATTAAAATGATGCCCAGTTCTCAAATCATGATTTTTTGTGACATTTTTAGTGCCAGTATATAAATGGTTGTCAGTAGTCTTAGTGCTGTTGATGTCCTCTGTTTGCAGCAGATCTCAAGGATTATATCTTATAGTCGTGACTTAGAAAAACTCATGTAGAAGTGAAGTTTTATTTGTGAGCATTTGCTAGTACAAAGGAATGGGGATGAAAATTAATCCTAATATAAATGGAAAACACTATTTTGCTGTAGAGTCATCATAGTCCATTGTTTTTTTGTTTTTTTTTTGAGGAAAAATGTGTTATAGATTGAACATTCACCTGAGAGTATGTTATTTCCCCAGAAATTGGCAAGTGTGTGATGCTGAACTCCCTAGACCTCCAGCACAATGAACTTCTAGACATCCCTGACTCTATTGGTAACCTCACGGCATTAAATCGACTAGGACTCAGGTAAGACATGTCTTATTTCATTAATATTTTTCACACAGAGTTTATTTTTCTTTTTGGAAACTAATGGATGAAAATACAAATGTAATTATTGAAGATAATAAGAGTTTAGCAAGCAGTAGCCACCAGTGTTTTCATTATAAAATTACCACTGTACTTTGATGGAATGGAAACATTAATGATAGTTGGTATATTTAGGCAGGAACAATTTTTAAGGGAATGGTGATCAGACGTTGTCAGTTTATTCTTACAGCCTGAATTGGCTGTGAATATTTTGTTGTTGAACAGTGACATTTGATGCAAATTGGAGTTAAATAAATGAATTTGTAAGTTTTATTAGATATCATCTTTGCATCACATAAGATATTTAAATGCATAGCTTGCTGGAAACTCAGCTGAAAACTAACCTTTTCAAAATAATATCACAGGCTGGTTAGTTTGATAATCTTGTGAAGATGATTTTTTTTTTTTTTTTTTTGACCTATGGATGATCAGTGCCTGTTTATTTCATTCTAAAATATTGTGCAACAGGTACAACAGATTAAGTGTGATTCCAGGCACTCTGGCCAACTGTACAAGCATGGATGAGTTTAATGTGGAGGGGAACAACATATCATCATTACCAGTAAGTATCTTGAGACAAATAAGTTTTCAGTACCACACGAAAGTTCATTTCCCACAGCCAGATTTAGCAGAGGAAGTTGCTTCTGTAGGGAAATTGTCCATGCTGAAGCATTTGTTTCCTTAAGGATGGGTCTTAATCCACCATGACTCCGTATTTAGCCTGTAAATCGGGCTTGTTCTTAGGGGGATGGGAGGGAATATCCTGAAATATAGTTCTGCTAAAAAAAAATTCGATTTGAGATTTTTTGCTCAATAAAATTCCTGTCTTTTCTGAATAATAAAGTGCTTATTAAAAAGTGGATATATCCAATTCTAATGTGTTTGACCCATGGTCATTCAACAGATGACCCACCTTGCTGTCAACCAGGATTTGGTTCCCTCTGATTGCAGTGGTGGATCAACACTATTTGGTTGTGTACAGGCAAAGGGTGCATATAAGACTTGATTTTGACCTCTTCTAGCAATATCTTGAGCCCCAATGCCAAGGATGGATATTGGATAACTATTCTGAGGCAGAAAAAAAAAACTCTTGATCACGCAGATTATGAGAGTAAGCCTTCACCAGATGCTCTTAAATGAACTTCCACGTCCTATAAATATTAGAATTTTCTTTTATTGCTGTTGCTTCAGAGCACAGTCGTGGATTATATGTGTGGTGGCCTAGGAAAACCTTTCACATGGGTCAAATTTTACATTTTTTTTTTTTTCCTCATTTGATAGAACTGCTTGTGAACATTTTGCTTTTTATCTCATGTAAATATCTTAAGCGGTTTCCGAGATTTAGTTTTTAAAAAAAGACTGAGGTGGAAAAACAAGAAACAGTGAAAATCGCATTTAAGGTTAAGAGTAGCTTAAAGCTGGTGATTATCATACGATACAATTTTATACATTCCTGTTTCGTAAAATATTGTAAAATTTATAATTCTGTCACATCAATTCCAAATACCATTGAAATCTGTTCATTTCATTGTCATCGGAATCAGCTTTGTATAGACTGAGAAATTGAGTGATGTACGCCTCATGTCCACAGGCGGCTGTGATTTTGGCAGACGAAAATAGTCTTGACATGATAACACGCTTATTTTTCAGTGCTTTAGAATTACACAGATGTTTGCTAAAGCTATTAGAAAGTAACAAACATTGATACGATTTCATTTTCTATCTAAAAGGGTTTCTTTTATTTTGCCGAATTAGAGCATTTTGCAGGGAAATATGTCAAACGTGCAGATTTATTTCAATGGAGTCAATGTTAATTTCAATGTTGATAGTGATTTAACAACTCACATTCCTTGTCTGATGTCAATAAAGAGGAGATTTTAACCTTCATTTGAGTGTATCATAGTAATATGTTCAATGTGAGAATGCGGCATGGCTTAAGGAGTCCCAAGTTTCGCCCATTTTGTAGATCTACTTGGCGCTGGGGCAATGAAATTGGTCAAATTAAGTTGTTTAGGGTAGTTTTATAAGAAAAGAAATTAACATGTTTAAAGACAATATTCGAAGAAAATATTTATACACATTGTAGATGAAATGTTCTAGTTCACGATGGTGCAAAAACACGATTTCGAACAGATAGCTGAATTTTGACTTTACAGGCCTGTATCTTGTAATTAGCTTGTGCGTCTTCTGATGGATTTTCCTAGACCGCCACACTTATGCCATAGTAAAGGCCAAGATACCCTTGGTTTTGATAGAGAAAGATATGGAGACCGCATATTATATAAGCCCATAACTCTTGCTGGTCCAGGAGTTGCAGCGAGACCTACACAAACAAAATTCATTGATCACAAGTGGGCAACAAATAAACTCGTCATTTGAGTACTGCTGATACATTTTACATGGGTCATGATGTGAAAGCTGCTGCAAGATTGTAATGATGAAAGAAGCTTATTTGAAATCAAAGTGATCTAATAAGTCACAAAAAAAAAAAAGCTTGAAAATGACCATGCCCACCTCGAGCATTCCTGGATCTGGCAGTTGAACTACAGCCTCTGCCTCTAGATCTATAGAGTTGTCTCATCACTGTTCCTGTGTTAATAGATCTAGATCTACTTTCCTCAGGATCCGAGTCACTAGATCGAGAACTCACATCATGTCATTTGAATTAAAATCAGCACTCTCTGCATCTAAATAGTCACGTTCAGAATCCGTTTAGATTTTGCCGAATACATCTTGAATTGTCCAGATCGATTTTCGAGACATTTTTCCACATTATTTGGTCGCTTCGTCATTTCAAAAGGAAAACATACTCATGTAGTGTTAGGACAGCCGCAATTCGTATTCGAAAATTTGAAAGTAGGAATAGGCAAAAGCTTGTTTGGTATAACTGTTACAGCTTACCTCTTAGCCCAGACCAGCAGTCATTACGAGAAGACTCTTAGCCTGGATAAAATGAGTTTAGAATCTGGAAGTGACTCTATGGGAGTCCTTGTAGATGAAAGGGGGGGGGGGGGGGTAAGGAAGCAGAATTCAAATAAAGATATGAACAGAAAGCCAGGAAAAGCAACAAAAGACACAGAAGTCACAGAGAGAAAACAAGTACGTGAAGAATGGCTACTTGTACATTAAAGGCCGAATAAAAAAAACTCTCTGTGTCAGTTTTTCTCTAAAAAAAAAAACCCAAAAAACTTTAAACACATTTTTTGTCAATATCTGATTTTTTTTGGTCACTATTTTGCTCTCCACTTTTTTTTTTCTATTTCTGGATCGATTCTAATCAGATTTGACATACATCATTTTCACAACAGAACTGCTGCCTATTCCCTTTGTGAGTTTTGGAGAAAAATGGGTTTGTATTACAGAAAACTGAAATTTCAAATCTATCACATAGCGTTTTCAAAAATTTCTAGAAAATATTCTTTTGCATACGAAGAGCTGAAAATATGTAACTTTTTAGGTGTTATGCCAAACAACACATTCACTAAGTTTCACTAAGTTCCATTGATATATGACAAAGGAGATAGAATCCAAGATGGGGGTGTACTGTGGGAGGGGGGGGGGGGGGGGGGGGGGGGGGGGGGGGGGGGGGGGGGGGGGGGGGGGGGGGGGGGGGGGGGGGG
>JBCEWB010000021.1:766625-802189 GCA_039654565.1 Peronia peronii
TTGCCGACCACGATGTAAACGATGTAGATTCATCCTGGGATCTTTCACTCAAAAGTCTGGTCGGATGCCAACGACCTGTTTACTAGAGTTTAGCTTAGAATATATTTATGTCATTACGCGTACGTCACTGGACAGAAAACAACAGGCTGCCATAACGTGCATCATCATCTAAGCCTACTGGTCTTGTCTGCTGACTTTATATAAGCGGGATGAAAAAAAAAAGATTGAGTCTCGGCAATTCCGACATAATTTTGTTGTGAAATTTGACCGGCCCGTCATTCTATTCGAATGTCCCTGCCAGCACTCGTGACAGAGGTTGTCTCACTCACGAGCTATTTTCTGTCTTTGAAATGGCTATTACGCCTACTTCTTTTTGTGATAGCTATCACCATCACTGCCAGAATTTAACCGCTTCACTGCCATGCATCATTTGTAGTCCAGTCTGTTTTCCTCTCTCCATCCACTGCTATCGCCCACCTGCACTCAATCCCGCCAACTGTGTGAGCCCACCGGCACTATCATCTACTTTCCCATGGGCAATCAGAATACGTCAAGAATCTGTTGTTCAATATTACTAATTGTTATATGCAGAAGCAGACAGATGTGAAACGCCGGTCAGGGGTCGGAGCATTGGATCAGTTCAAAGGGAAAGCGGGGATGTTGGTGGCGGGCTGACCGTGAACTTACCACGTACTCCCCTTCCCACCCTATAGTGAAGTGGTAGCGGGCCTTCTCTTTCAGAAATGTAAAAGGATGGCACAAAAGAATAGAAATTTGTGCAATGAATTTTATAAACTTTTATGAATAGGGCACATTGCACTCGATCTAAACTTGGATTAAAATAGAACTGTTTACTACGTTATGAATCTGTGGATGTTCTATTGGTTTGTTATGTAATACATAGTAATACTAGGTAGGAACTATTGGTCGGTAATTTCTCTCCTTTTCCCTGATTTTCCCTCCTTTTTGAGTCAGATATCCCTCCTCTGCTGTTGTGAGGGTAGGCAGGTCTGTCAACATGCTGTAATTGGGCACACAATGGTAGGCAGAAAGAGCAGAAAGATTGTTGGTGGTGTACTGACTGTGGACGTACAACATACATTTTCCAGCACATGAGAGAACAATTTTTGGATGTACCTCCTACTGTTGGTAGCAGTGAAGTTGTTCGAATTGGCTTTCCATCATTCCAGTTAAAAGCCGTTATGTTTTAATAGTGCAAGCAGTCATAATTTGCTGGGTTTGTCTTTTTGTTTGGTGGAAAAACAAATTTTCGTTGAGGCCTATCCTTTCATTCAGATTGGGAAATTAGCCTATTATAATGTCAGTGAAAATTCATGAACAAGTTTGTTATTAACATATCTGACTTTGTTGACATATCTGACATATCCCTTTCAATTAGAGTGAGAGCTTCCTGGTCTGTAATGTGAAGAAAACTGTGATGAAAACCCATTATGACTCATTACTTCCTTGAATCGTGTCTGAGACATGTTAATTTTGCTATTCCCTCCTAGTTGTCAGCATCTCTGTGCTTAATAACAGAGGATCATTTGTAAATATAACTCAATGGGGCATTCATTTCCTTTCCGCCATAGTGGTTGGTTCGAACATTCCAGCACAACATGAATTTGGCTTGGTCACAGAATGGCTCTTTGTCTAATGAATATAACTTTTTCTTTTTTTTATGTTAGTAATCTTTTATAGTTCAGTTGTATGTTAATGTTTTTTTTTTTTTTCAGGATATTATTTTCCGCTTGATCCCTTCAAGGATCATGATGTTCTTGTTAGATTTATGAATTTATTTTTGTATCTTTCAGCGATTGCCAGCCAGCATCGGAAATCTTAAAAAGTTGCGGGTTTTGGACTTGGAAGAGAATAGGCTTGAATCATTGCCTCAGGAGATTGGTGAGTAGGATAGGATAAAGAACATAAACTTTATTTGCCCTGAAAAGGAAATTTCATTACAGCTGACAGGACACAGTTTACATGCAACATTTATTCACATTCATATCTATATTATAAATCTACAACAGAACCCACGGAAGGCTTATGGACCCAAAAACTGCTGAATGTATCCATCTGAAGTTTGGCACACAAAATTGTTACATGAACATCTGTGTCTCGGCTTACATAAACCCACAGAAATCTTATTATGTGTTATGTTAAAAGGATGATACTAATCGAATAGTAAATTTGCAAGGTTGTTTGCACTGAATTTTTTCAATCTAAGAATAACACATTATGATATTGTTCTTCTGCTTCCATTCACAGAGCATCCAAAACAACAAGTTTTCTTTGAGTAACGCCCAGTTTAATCATCTAAAATACCATCAAGCATAGGATTGATGTAGATTCAAAGAAAAGCACATTGCTGATTGCAGAAATGCATTTCTGTTTGCCTCATGACTAATTCTTCCTTGTCACATCCATGCTGTTTTATGCAATTTCATCTTTTGATATATTAGTCACGGCACTCCACACACTAGAACCTTATTTTTATCCTGTCAGTGTCTGGCCATCTGTATTCTTACAAAACCACCTCTCTGTCCAGTTATTCCTCAGCCTATAGGTTTTGGTAGCCAAGACTTTTCTCTATTATTGTTCTAATTTGATATTATTGCTCTTGATATGTGTATACTACACTCATGTAGAAATCTTACTTTAAAGAATTTAACAGTATCAAGTTGCTGTGGAGTAAGAGTGTCACAGGTTGCTCAGTCAGGATAGGTATTTTTTTAGAGCCTTCTCAAACATGGTTTGTTGATTTTCAGGGCAAGTGCTCCCAGGTAATTTTCAGCCTGAACCGTTTTGATCTTTTTTTTTTTTTTTTTAAGATGCTGTTTTTTTTTTTCCCTTATATTTGCTAGTCACTATTTGTGATAGTACTTTAAATTCTGACTTTTCATCCAAACCGTACTGATAGCAGACTGCTTTAGGACACTCTCATCCTGGGAAAAGAACTCAAATAAGTGACATATATTTACTGTTGGAAAAGAATGCAAAAAAAAAAGAAAGAAAAAGAAAAAAAATAGTGGGATTTGTTAAAAACTGAAATATGATTTATACAATATTCATGGATTTGTCTTATTCTTACAGGTCATTTACAAGACTTGCAAAAGCTGATTGTTCAGTCCAACCAGCTGACTTCATTACCAAGAACCATAGGGTGAGTGACTGCAAACACAAGTGTGAAAGAATAGCTGTATATAATTTGTTTGTTTTATAATATATTATTATTATTATAATTTTGCAAAGATTAATTTTCGAGCACCGCATCATATATTCTGATCTCAGAGACAGTTTGATCCAATCTTGACTTTGTTTTATCATCTTGCCGATCTTTACCATTTTCCAGTTCTATTGATTTCCTCATTGAAGTGATGCTTTAGAAAAAAGAATGCCCATGTGTTGGCACTGCCTTCTTCCACTCTTGATATAATGATTTGCTGAGAATTTGAAAGGCTAGTTTTTCAACAATGCTGTGTGGGAAATGTGCAATAGAACCGTAGATGTTTGGGAAATGTGCAATAGAACTGTAGATGTTTTTTTTTTTTTTTTTTGTGACTGGACATCATACTATATACAATAGAAGCTAGCCATTTCAGCTTTTGAACCAAATCAAGATGTCATGTGGAGACACAGGCTGTAAACCATATATTCACTAGATTTTTGCTGTGAGAATTTGTATTTGATATATTGTTACTTTAAAATCTTAAGCAACTCAGGCTATTTGACTGCTACCAAGCACAGCATTGTTACCTACTTTCTAAGACATGTGCCAGATGTTTTTCATTGATGCAAAGCAGCTGACTCTTGAAGAAAAAAATTGGATTATAGACATGATTACTTGTTTTCACCTGCCCATAATAGCTCATATTCGACTAAGCAAAAACCCGGAAATCCCAGCCGGAGTGTTTGTACCCTCTTGCTAAAAAAGGAACACTCACTGATGTTTGGTACTGCTCCACCACGAGATCCAAGAACAATTGTCACTGGTCCTGTGTATTTTTATATGTTTTTCTCTGGCAGTGACAGTAAACAGTTTGGAGTGTTGTACCCCCCCTACTAAAATTAGACAGGGATTTCTGTAGTCGGAACAAATCTATTTCTGACATCAGTATTTGATAACCAATTTATTGATCCAATTTTCAGGTATTTGAAAAACTTACAGTATCTTGGCGCTGGTGAAAATAATCTGACATCATTGCCTGTTCAAATCGGTAAGACAGAAATATGTTAAAATTTATGATCCAATTAAAGTATTTACTGTGATTGAGATATGGGATTTGTGTTATCTCTTGGAAACATTTGTTTTACAGCTAGAAATCTGATGTATGTTTTTGTTTTTTAGCCCATTGAACTTTACAGCCCAGTACACTGTGGAGATTTTCCTGTGTCAAATTCCCTATAGCCCTGGAGACTGGGCTGACACACTTACTCCAGTCCTACTCGTCCACTACAGTTAAAAATAGATCTAATGGGTGGCTTTGGGCAAGGACATTTAGGACTATGGTGATTACAAATGTCTCCGCCCATGTCACGTTTGAAGCTTGTGTTTACAAAAGATATTGAACATGAAATTAGAAACGTGTGTTCTCAGACCAGAAGGCCAGGGACAGGGGTTTTTCAGTCACTGGTGACCAGGGTTCAAAGGATTAATTTTAATTATCCATTTGGATAGGTTTAAGAATTTTTGCCCATTGAGAAGTTTTTTATCACAGAATCATATTCATCGTGAAAATGGTTGATGTCCTTGAGATTATTTTTAATTTTCATCAACATATTGACATTGTGGCAGTAGTTGATCTTGAGTTACCGGTACATAAATTTTGTCCTACCCAGAATCTGTTGTACTTTTAAAAGTAATTGTTATATCCATTAAACAGTTATGTCTGTATCTTATTGTACAGTCTTGGTTAAATATGACAAATCTGAAATTATGGTACTGGAACAGTTTTGATTGTGTTTGTAGACTGTCTCATATTTTTGAAACTTTTCAAGGTGCCACTAATAAAATATTAATTAAAGACACCTGCAGGTTCTCTGTTTGTATCAGTTGGATGCTTAGAGTGGTATATTTGATCTCACACCACTGGAGTTTTGATAAAATTGATTAATAATCCTAGTATTTCCTCATTCCCCCCTTTTCCAGATTAGATTTAATTCCCCACATATTGTTCTGTCTCACCCACATGTTGCTGTGCCTTGTACTAGGTGGTGTAGTTTAGAAAGCCTTGTATGTTACATCACATTTTTTTTTTCAAATACCTGCTGCCTTTATTTCCCACATAGGTGATCTTGTATCACTGGAGTCCTTGTACATAAATGACAACCAAGAGTTGCACAGTTTGCCAAGTGAGCTGGCATTTTGCACTGCCCTCCAGATCATGTCCATAGAGAACTGCCCACTCAGTCAGATCCCAGCAGATATTGTGGCACGTGGACCATCCTTAGTTATACAGGTAAGTGCTTCAAAACAGGTCTAGATCCATATCCGTATTTTAGATCTTGTCATGATCTGTATGGAAGTTTTTAAAATAGATCTCGTTTTTATACAGTATTATTGTGCTACTTGGAGGTGAAATAGCTCTGGCATTCAAAAGGCTTAAAGGAATTCTGGTTTAGGCTTAGGCCCATGCGGTGTATCTATTTTTACATGTTTTATTCTTTAAAACGTAAAAAAAAATTATATATAAAAATTTAGCCATTTATTTGTACTTGTGATCTGGTGGGTCCGCAAGGCAGAATGTTTCAAACATTATTGTTCAGGGACAGGTTCAGTAATATACAGGAGTGCTACAAGTAACCTTAAACCTTGTAAATTTAAGAATAAGACTGATGAGTGCATTTTATTTATTACATAATTACACTGTTTAACAGTGTTCTGATAAAGGTAACAACTATTTTGCTATTCACTGAAAATGTCAGCATTCAGTGAATTGTGTTAGCTAAGTTTGTGATCTATATATGTGACCCTCCAGCTCGAAATGAGTCCCAAGAAAGAAATTTCGGAATTAAAGTTGTATGCATGTCTTTAAAGTGCATAGTTTAAGGATGATCTAGAAACAAGAATGAGGCAAATTGGTAAAAATATTGAAAAAGTTATGGCTCTGTAAACTGGTGCATTCTCAAATCAGTCATTTTGAGAAAATGCTCATAGAAGTTCAGTCATGTATTTGCTTAGCAACAACATGGTTAAAATTGTTCAGACTGCATGAAACTTGCCATTAATCAAGAGTTTTAACTTAACAAATAGCAGAGAAAATTCCAAGAAGTTTAGTGCAGAAATAAAATTTCTGTACAGAAAAGCATTATTATAACTGCATATGTGCAGTACTGAAAAGACAAGAAAATTTACTAGTGAAAGGTACAATTGCCATGAATAGCATTCTTAAAACATTTCAACCTTTTATAATAATAGAACCATACAGGGTACTTCTAAAATAGTCTTTGGCATAATGTTATTTATATTCCCATATTGGATTAGCCCAGGAGCTTGATTCATTTGGAATTTTAGTCTGTATTCCAAGACCTGTCCAGCCACATTGTTTCGCTTACAGTGAACATTTTCTATTTCTGCCCATTCTCTTTCGCGTCCTCACATTTGATGAACTGTTCACGGTCTATAGTGATCGTTTTCCTTCATCATCAGCGTCCTCTTCGACTTTACCCTTAAGATATTCTTCGAAAGTGATGGTAGATCTCGATCTACTTCTAAATGCACCAACCTGATGATCCATACTATTACTATCCCTGTACCATAGATATGGGGATAGTGCAGAAAAAAAAATCATCCAGAGTAAAAGACCTGACAATTCTCTGTTCTTCCTGCATTTACGTGTACTGATGGGATACACATAACAAAAATGAGACAAGAAGAAGAGACAATCAAATTCCATATTAAAATCAGCTGATTGCGTTGCAGCACAGTAGAAAGTAAGAGCAGCGTCTCTTTGCTGTCACATGATCAGATCAGTTTTTAATTTATCAGATTTCCGATATGGCGGTGGAGACAGGTTAGCATGAAACATTTACATTTAATCCAAGAACACATCATTTTCTCAGAAAATCAGCCAAGGAAATTACAGATTAATTCATTCTGGTCCTGTTTTAAGATTTTTAGGCAGGGAAATACCATTCTGATGATGCTAGCTTACCTAGCTGCGATCAGAGCAAATAACAGTGAAATAAAACATCAACTCTACTGCCACTCACCATTATTTGTGAAAATAATTCACAAAAAAAGAAATGGAAAAAGACAGAATTTTATAACAATATTTATTTTATGTGGAGAATAATGAACACAAAACATGATACAATTAGTAACTCAGTTTGATCATCCTCGACCAGTGAACATATTGTGGCCTGTATCTAAAAAAAGTGAGTTGCACCTTATGACTCATTTTGAGCTGGAGGGTCACATATATCAACTCATTTCAGTGTCATTCAGCCTCAGTTCATTGTTGAGTAAATACAAGTAAGTGTAAGGTTACTTATGGGCACCCCTGTACGTGGCTTACCAGAGCAACATTGTTCTGGTGATGCTTTCTGGGACTTTTAATAGCTGTTATTTTTCATATGTTTGTTTTATTATATTGTAATTACTACTTAAATCATTGGACAATAAAAAATAGTAAAATTGAAAGTTCTAACTTTGAAGGGCTTTGCATAAGACTAGTGATGATTTTCAGGCCTCTTGAAACTGTTTCATTCAATCCTGTTTGCAGGTTGCTTAACAAATTTTACTGTTCCATATTAAACACGAATATAGATGATAGAAATGCTTCATTTTATTCAAAGTGTTCATTTTTTGATAGCCTTTTATTTTCTTTTGTCTTCCTCAGTACTTGAAGCTTCAAAACCAGTACACATAACCCAGTCCTCACCACTACAATCACATGCAGTGAACAGTTGATATATGAGCCTAAGTGTATCAGCTAAAAACTGTGTAGAACAGCAGAGTAAGGGATTTCAAGTCGGAACATTTGGGCTAAAACACATAGACCATATCCTGAGGCTTGCTGTGGCTGTCATGAATGTCATATGTAATGGCTTAGTGAAATCTTCATAGATCAGAGAGACTGGGGTTTTGGTAACTTCTGTATGTGCTGATGTTGATGAGAATTCATTTCATCTGTGTTGATGAATTTGTGGAATAGGACATGGATTGTCAATGCTATTACTTCAATCCTGGCAAATGATTTATCTAGAAGAAATAAAATAAAAACTAAAATGCTAATGATAGTGCTGTTTCATTGCAAAATTGGTTTTAATTTGATAGTAACCAGGGACATCTGCTTGTGTTGCTTTGACTAACTATAGTATCATGCAGGATTTAAAGAGTTGCAGTTTTCAATATTATGACATTCATTATTTTGTTTGCAGTCAGATGAGTTTATTAGACAGTAAGAAAAAAAAAAAGAAGAGAAATATTAGATTTTCCATTTTCTTTTTTTTTCCCAAGAAGAAAAGAACAACTAGGTTAGGTTGTCAGAATCTGGTGAATAATATTAACTTTTCCTCTAATCAAAGGTTACCAAAAATAACAATACTATCAAAATTAATCTTTTATTGGTGGGCCATATTGAGCAGTGGAAAAGAGGCAACTGTGATTTTAATACTTTTGTGGAGTAGAAAAGCCTGGTTGCTGAACCTCAGCTCTGGTGAATATAGACTCATTGATGTTAAAAAAGGGTAATATCATATCCAGTTGACTTTTTAGGTAGTGTAGAAAATTATTAAACAGCATAAGTATTTAAATAGAGAGTCCTAAATCGTAAGAAATTTTGGAGTAATATTGCAATGCCAGTACATTTTGACGTGCTTTAATTACATTTATGGCTGTGATCCATAAACACATTTCAAATGACAATGATGTTTTACCTCCTCCCCTCACCTTCGTTTATTTTATTTATTTATTTATTATTATTTTTTTTTTTGGTTGTTATTGTTCATTTCTTGTTTCCTTTTCCCATAAACGATAGTCTAAGCTGGGAAAAGTGGTGTCAGAGGTACAGTTCTGAGATCATGACAGCAAGCTAGGAATAAATTCGTTATCTTTAACTGACACCAAGCTTGCCAGAATGCACTCTAGGCCAAGATGGGAGTTATATTGGGAATAAAATTCCTTGCTTGAATATGCACTTAATTTTGGCCAGAGGTTCCAGATCTTCTTATTTCATAGATTAAATGTTGCGGAAGACACGAAGACGTTAAAAAAAAACAGAATGTTTGAAATCAAATGCATAAAGTCTGCTGATATGCCAACAGCCAATTCTGGTCATGTATTACTTTAAGAAGAAATAGTTCATCATTTGCAGAATGGATACTTTTACTTACTTAGATGATGTCAACATGGTTGTCATAAAAAAGGCATGGTACATACCATGGTTGTCTCTTGAACTTTTCTCCAGTGGGCTAGCTTGTCAGTTAGTGAGATACTTAAAGTGGAAAAGACTGATACGATGTAACAATTGATAATATATGAGACTCAACACGATGAAATCGGATGCTCGTCTGGGTTAAATTTGCTGAAATAGATTGAGTAAAAGTCCAAAAATTGTAATTTAGTGGCATGGCCTAATAAGGATTAATAAAGATTGACAGAAGTGATCAGCCATTTTCTCACTAAATCCAGCTGAGGCAACAGGTCACCCTCATCGTCTTCATTTGCCAATGTCCCAGCTTCTACTGAAGGCAGAACAAAATATTTTTCACAGACAGAAAAGGAAATGAATAATCTTCACAGTGATAACCAATAACTCCATATGCTCAAAATTTGACGAGAGCCTAATTTCATCGTGGCATCTCATATGACAAATCAGATGTCATTTCTTGATATTGTTGTTTTCATACCCTTTATGAATGGAGTGCCATTTTAAAAATTTACTCTACTAAAAAACAGTGCATATCTCCTCTTTTTGATTTTGTGTTATATTTTGAAAAACTCAAGTCGTCATGTCTGTTGTCAGCAATGATGAAGCCACTGAGAAAAATCAGCTCTTCCTACTTCAGTAGGAAAACAGGATCTTTGGCCGTCATAAATTTCTGTCTGGTTCCAATTTTGGCATAAACACTTCGGCTCTACATAAGTTGCAAGCACTGTGTGTAAAAATATAGTTTGTGAAACATTTTCCTATCTTAATGATGAAAACAAATTGACATCAGTGGCCCTTCGACATTGATATGTTGACCCTAGAAGTTTCCAAAGCCCTATCTGATCAAAGACATGTTTGTTGAACTTTAAATTTGAATTACTTTCCCCATAATCTGCCCTGCAGTAGCAGGATACCCATCTTGTTTTACCAATTCAGGCCTGAGTTGTCATTTTTTTAACATGAATGAATGTCATTATGGAAATATGGCTGTTCCAACAGTTTCTTCTGACATTTTTAACAATGACAGGTTTAACAAGTTACAAACACAAATCTCTGTAATTTTTTTTTTTTTTTTTCATGAGGTGAAATAGAGAGATTCAAAGGCTCTGAATTTTTTTTTTTTTTTTTTTAACCTCAATGGAATTTTGTTTGAAAATGAAGACTCAAGAGACATATGCTGCCAGCAGAAAAGATGTTATTTTGTGTTTCATTTTACTCGTTCCCTACCATTTGTCAGATTTTAATGATGAATGGTTGCATATCTATCTTGCATAATGTCATTTTAATTATATTCATCATTTGTGGAAGGTGTTCCTTTTTCTATAAGGTGTGGAATAGCCCAAAACTTTCATTTCACATGGTATTGCAAGTGGCAATTTGCATAGATCGCATATTTATTGTGGAAAAAAGAAATAAGGAGGCTGCTCATGAAACATCTTTGAGAATTTGACCTAGTGGAAAAGTTAGTTAAGAGTGGCAAAATGATTGCATGCCATATGTTAAGTTTTCATGAAAAATTGAAATTGAAAGTAACATATTTGATTGTTGAACATCAAACATGGGAAATTAAGATGAGAATTTTTTTTTGTTTTTGTTTACATCCATAATTGTCTTGTGAATGTTGTATTTCTTTTTGGTTTGTGTGTCAACAATCTGGAACTGCAAGGATTATTTGAAACGCTGGCAAATAGAAGCAGACTAAACAATAATGATGATGAAAATGTGTTCAGTCTTGTACATAACAGTATGTGTTCCTGTAGTTTGTGCCGATTTATTTTACACTGTATTTTTCAGTGATGAAGTTTAATCTTGAAATACAAATGTCGAAATGTCATGAATATATGCAGGCACAATGCAGTGTTTGCATTTTGCACATATTGGTGTTTGGTGTGATTTTGAAAAGAATAGAAATAATAGAAAAGATAAGAAAGTTTGCAGTTGAAAGAAACTGAAGTGGAAAAGATTAGTCATGTTGATATTTTAATCTTTTGTTTTATTTTCAAGTGATTGAAGTTCTTTGTCATTTTTGTTTCATTTTTTTTTTTTTTTTTTTTTTTTTTTTTTTTTCAATGTTAAATCTCAAAGGGCATTTATGTTCATTGGTAAACCTGTCAAGTGATAAAAACCCAGTCTTGTTTCTGGCAGTAGCTTCCGCACTAAAGTGTTTCCTGACCTCAAAATTGTTCTCAGTTCTACATTGTTGCTGTTTCTCTCAAAAGTAGCGTCATTATTTGGATTTTTTTTTCATACATAATTGATATACCTGTCAAATCTTTCTTCTACCCCAGGATCTTTTTCAGCCATGAAGAAAAAGTGGGTATCTTTTGTAAACTGAATTGGTTTCATGTCATAAGCAAAAAAAACCCAAAAAGTTTTATATTTCCTCGTAACACATATACAAAGAAATGGAACATTTTCTCCAATAGAACGCTGATTACAGCATTTGACTTAAGTTTGGAAGGAAATAGTAGAAACAGTAGATAGAGGAAGTGAATTTGTGACAAAACACACTGAATCATGTTCAGAAATAACTCATGCTAAAAATGAATACGTTGCAATGTTTGTCAGTTCATCATCATTTCCCGTTCTATTAATTAATTAACAGTTTTAGATTTCTCTGTTGTAGTTTGCAAATATAAATGTTTTTTCACAAATTCTATTTGCGGCTCCATTTGAACATGTATGCTGTTTTAGTGTTCATTTTATTTGTTGAATGAATCATTCATGTTCCAACACTGGATGGAAATTTGACGTCAAGATGCACTGTCAACATGCTTAGCTATGCTGCATTCCACATAAATGTTTATGAGGATGGGTGGAAGGGAAAAGTAGTTTTGCAAGGCTGCTTTGGATAGAATCCATGAGCTTCTGAAAATCTATTTTTTAGACTAGTTTTATGTATCTTAGCTTTTTTTTTTTTGTAGTTAGGTTTATTCTTCTTCACTCTGTGTGGAGCATAGGGTATAAAACAGCAGTCTCCCACTTTATTCAGTCTCTAGTGGTCTCTGCAGCCTCCAGCTCTGCATGCAGGCTCTGCCTCCCTGTCTAAGTTGGCCCCGAGCTTGTCGAGTGACAATTGTCTTAAGTGTCTATGGTGGACCTTTTGCTCTCTTTTTTGTCACTGTTCTGTCATGACCTGAGATGTTCTCCATGTTATTCTTAACCTCAGCCTTTGAAAAGAAATGTTTTGATTTCGTCATAAAGTCCAGGGTTGAAGTATCAGGGCATTCCAACATTTGAGGAAAAAATAGAATAGTGTTTCGGTTTGTTATATATATAATATTTGACATCGTATATTATTGTTTATATTATATTGTGGCAATATTGTACATTTGTTTGTAAAATGGTAGTCATAGCAATTATTGACCATGTGGTAATTGTTTGTTTCATGAGCAGTCACATGCAACATGATAAATAGTCTACCCTTTTATGTCAAAATCATTTTTTCTTTTGGGCAACTCAATTTTCCTTGTTGGAAAGAGAAAAAATATAGGCTCTGTTGACACTGAGGAATATATTTGCATGTGTGTCTTACATCTTGTCCAGATTTCTTGTAGTAGTCTAATGAATAAATGATCCAGATTTCTCTCATTGATAAGATTATCTTGAAAAAGTGTTATGTTTACTCTTCTGATGAAAGATGGGATATTTGCCGCATGATAGCTTAGCTAAACTTTTTCCTTCCATGAGTGACTAGCAACAGGAAATCTATTCTAGGAAGATTTGAATCAATCATCAACAATTTTTTACACAGGAGTGGACTGTAATTAAGACAAATTTTGAAAATAGTTGTGATCCAGCTTGGATTTCTGCTGTGAAACAAACTAATGGACATGAGCTATTGTGCATTTTTTTTTTTTTTTAAGGGATGATGAGATTTTTGAGAATATTCATATCGTTGACTTGAAAACTTTTGACAAACTACAGCAAAGACTTTTATATGTGGGATATTAAAAAATGTTGATGTATGCAGATGGACGTATTGAATCACCAGATCAGGAAAAATTGCATGCAAACTGCTTAAAGGCAGATCTTTAATAATAACAACCATGTTTAAATTAATTGCTGTGAATGTCTTGCAAGTTCTTGCAGGCAAGATACTAACCATTATGCACTATAATTTTGAATTGTAATGTTTTGA
The DNA here is from genome assembly GCA_039654565.1 of Peronia peronii. Classification (NCBI taxonomy): domain Eukaryota; kingdom Metazoa; phylum Mollusca; class Gastropoda; order Systellommatophora; family Onchidiidae; genus Peronia; species Peronia peronii. The sequence goes on from JBCEWB010000021.1 coordinate 780,141, forward strand.
AATGAAGTGGAACTTCCAATATAAACAGTTTTAACGCAACACTTACCTTTACATTATGGCACATTCCCTCCCCTCTTCAAATTTCTAGTGCCTCCAAATATTCACCATTAGTGACATTTGCTACGCAATATCTAATAAAGAAATTCAGTCTTCAGATTTCTCCAGGATTATATTTGTTTCATGCAGCACCATTTGTATGTGTTTATTCCTTAACTTTGTGTGGTGCTTCCACTTACGGGCATGCAAGTCTCATTTCCAGGCCCAGTGGTAAGTGTATGGATCATCTTGCCCACATAACTATCCAAAACTCCTTTTTGTAACTGCCATTCCTGATTCCTCATTTTCCAGAATTTTATACATTGTAGTTTGTCAGGTGTTAATTGACCACCACAACCAGGTCAAATTTATTTGTACTTTTTTTTTTACTATTTTCTTTCTTCCTCATTTTTCAGTAAAATGCTGAATAAAACTGCCCAATTTGCTCTTTCGAAGCTCAAGATAATATCAGCTTTTGAAAAATGCATTACAGAAAATGAGGACTAAAACGACTCATTCATGTCATTTCTTTGATGAAATTTTATAGATCACATATATTCTCATAGACAAACAAATCCTCTTTTTTCTTGTCAGTTATATGTTAGATATATTTTTTGCAATGGAGCACTCTGAAGTGCTGCTTGCATATCAGTAGTGAAATGACACTATGAATTGCTTTGTCACATCTGTATGGCCATGCTTTCTATGGTTGCAGGTCCATCATATTCACATCTTCATACATTTTTCTCCCAGACACTGCAGTTGATAAATTGCTAGAATTTAGAATGCTCAGTTTTCAATCCAGCCATATTTCCTCACATTAATTATTGTTAGAGAATTTCATTCATAGAGTGAAATCTTTGAATCAAAGATCTGTTTCAAAATACATGTAGTCTTATTCAAGTTATTCAAATTCAAGTCCTGCATTGACAATCTGGTCATAGCAGCCAAAAAACTAGTTAAATTATCAGAAAAAAAAATTTAATCATCACTTGTGGACAGCTTTGATGGGTTGACAGGTATATCCGAATTGTGAGATCTTGGGGAAAGATTTTTTTTGTTTGTTTTTGTTTGTTGAATGAAATGCACCTTGATGTAAATTGTCAGCAGAAACTGAATGGCATGATTAAAGAGGCTGAGAAATCACAGTTAAAAAAAGATGAAAGATAAAAGATCACATTACTTTTTCCAGATTTCTGACAAAAAAGGAATGGTTCTGAGATTTGATAACTGTTTTGACTTTTTTAAATGTCTTTTTGTGTTATGACATCAGTGTACAGTTTATGAAATAACCTTTCTTTTGTCATTGATTAATGCCTGAATGCTCTGTATTCCATCTTGTATTTATACTGAATGTGTCAATTTTTAATGTATGGACCTTTTGAGTGGTAAAATGTCAAATGTTTTATTTTCTTATACTGTGAGTGCAGAGCGCGTTAATGTGGTCAGGCATGAAATAATAAAAAGAAACAAACATTGTCTTTACTCTTGAAATTTCCATGTTCATTGTGTGTGAACTGCATGCATAGTGTAACCTAAATTTTTATCACTCTGTTGATGTGCTTGGGAGATATGACAAGAGCAAAAAAGAGAGAGAAATTGCGCATTGTCATGTGTTTTTTTTTTTTTTTTTTTTGCGTGTGTGTGTGTGTAAAAATTCTTAATGTTGCTGTCATTTTCAGTTTATATTTTTTAAATTGTTATTGATAATCTAAGATAATGCATTAAATTGGGTAATTATCATCAATTATCTTCTCGTTTTCATTTGTATAAATTGATGGCTCCATGTGGGATTCCACTATACACCAGTGGAAAAAGTTGCAGGTTGTGGAGTCTCATAATTGAACCATTGACACTGTCCTATACTTATAAATCAATATTTCAAAGATACAGGCCATCATAAATTGAAACAGTAAAATATGTAGATAAAAGGAAAGAATTCAAAGACATTTGACAAGTCCACATCTCACAGAATAAGTTGGTAATGAAATAGACAACCATAATCCCATATCAGATATTATTTTTCTCACATTTTATTCAGAGGTTGTCTTGGTAGAAGTACAGAACACATGCATTATTTAAGATGAGTATGCTTAGATCTACTTATATTAATAATACATGTAATTTGTAATTAAATTTACAGGAAAGAAAATGGCAATAATGAATCAAGACGTTAGTTATTTGCTATGGAGATTTAATCTCATGACACAATGTTTAGGGAGATGGGAGAAGAATTTGAAACACTTTCTATATTTTTAAAGATTACTTTGTATCTGTCATGGTCAAATTGGCAGGATTTAACTCCCTCTCCAAAACTGATAAATTTTTTTTAGGGTTCTGCCATGGAAACTGCTACCATCCTAGATTAGACCCGGGCAAATGCCATGTTTTCAAAATCTAAAACCTAGGGCTCTGCTGTGCTTGCGCCAATCAGCTTGTAATTTTTATGTATGCAGATATTTACTAAATGAAACAATTAAGAAATGCTCCTTTTTTCAATAACCATACATGTATTATCAAGGGACCAGTTTTCGCTGCCTGGTGTGTTTCTGTTTACATCTTTTTTTTTTTGACTGCTCATGCGTGACTTGCCTTGTTTCGTTTTCTAGATGTCACGCATTGAGTGCACTGCTTTTTAATAATTATTTTTCCTCCCTATGTCACTTCCCAAGGTAAGCAAATGGCTTTTTCATGACCAATTTTTGGTCTAAAATGAAACTGATCAGAAAAGGTTTAGGATGATGACATTTTTATTTTTTTAAAGTTGATATTGCGAGTTGAACTGCATCTAAAAATAGCAAGGAGTTTTGCCAAAAGTATCCCGTTTTTCTATAGCTAACCAACTGAGCGTTATTAACAATTTTCATTATATTTCTTTTATAAATCTGAATGATGGGCAAGAAAAACACTTTTTAAAAAAAAAAAAAGCTTTTTTTTTCCGCTGTCCCAGTCTCAGAGTTTTCCAATAAAGTTCCAAGTTTTTAAGTGTTTTTTGAGTTCCTCAAGAGCTTCTCTGAAACATGGCTATCAGAGTTATCATACTTTCAGCAAAGTCTGGTTCCAGACCAATCTCTCACTTTCCCCGGATCTAACCCGTTCATGCGGAGGCTATGTATATCAGTATACGGCTCATTCGGACAGCAAAATGTGTCAGCATCTATCAACGCTGCATCTTCCCATAATAACTGAAAATTCTACATTGCACTTTAGTTCCTAAATTTTTGTTGATATTTAGTCTTGTTTTCTTTCACTGTGCTTAACGCGATGAAAACTGGTCCCACTAGGATATATAAAAACATTTAATTCTTTTATCGATCATGGGTTCATTATAAAGCGTTTCATCCAGTTTGTATCACTATAGGATTTAGATGAAAATAAGGGAGGAAAGGATGTGTAAATTTTCAAATTAATCTATTCTCGCTATGTGCAAAGCAAAGTAGCAAGGAAAAATCACAGAAGATAGCAGACTGAACTCATTCTGAATCTCCATGTGATTGGCCAATAATGACTCTGTCTGATTTGTTCACAATGCAATGCATTCCACAAAATAAGCAAAGGAGCAGGTTGTCTCTATCATGTGACAACTCACAAATGTTAAACTAAACAAAGTGTCATGTTGGTCACCACATGCTCTCTTTGAGATCTGGAATGAGTTCTACACAGATAATAAAAATTTGACTTCTGGAGAGACTGACCATTATTTACAAATGTAAATTTACATTTACATTATGTACAAATTTGCACAATATGAGGGCATACAAATAGCAGCGAACTACAGCACACAGTTTCTCCCTCTCTTTTCTGGTTCAGCAGTTTTTGTGATCCTCTTCTGCTTCTTTTTTTTTCAGATTAGTCAGTGTAAATCTTCCTTGGGTTACATTGATAACTGTAGTTAACTTTCATATTGAAATGGATTTATTAACCCTGGCAGTCGAATGTTTGGTTCCATTCCCAGTGTCAGTTTTAGTTGATTACAAGGTGAAGAGAAAGACACTCTTATAGCTTTGCTGAGCTACAAACCAAATACATGTACATGTATAACCTAAACCCAGGACATTTTCAATCCCCTGGTGCAGGCTACATTGTTGGCTTGTCATGACACCACACATATTTAAATCTACATCATCAATCATACAACCAAAGTGTTCACATAAGTCATAAAAAACTGTTTATTTGAGAACACTGGCCAGTAGGATCTTCATTTAACTTTAACAATACTACAGAATAAACCAACGCATATACGTACCTCACAAAAGGTTCCCACCCAGCAGGCCAAAAATAACTCTACCATTCGTGTACAAATGATTTACCAATTAAATTGTCTGTCAGCAACACTGAGATTTTTCTATGGTAGTGCTTCATGTTCCTCACAGAAAGAAAACAAGCAAATATACTAAAGTGATAGGACAACAGAGTCTTGATAAGGTAGCATAAATATCAATATCTGGATACTGTATTCTTATTTGTGGCATGCTTATTTAGAAAAATAGCTAACGTCATACAAGTCAATATACAAATCAAATTAATTTTTTTCACCCTGCATAAAAAATTATACATGTATGTATGTAAATTTATATAGGGGAGTACAAATAACAAAACCATGCATTACATCCAGTGCCAACATCTTACTTAACACAGCAACATATTACTTAAGATAAATAAAAAATCAATAATTAAAAAAGGAAAAAATGTGAACAGTAACAAAAGAAAAAAAAAGTGAAGATATGTATCATCCCTGAGTGTTTCTAGCTGCCTAACTGAGCTCTCAAATTTTACAGGAGAGATAAAAAACTGATTTCCCAGTTGTCTCGATTCTGTCAGAACCTGAAAAGTGAAAACAATATTGAAAATACAATTTCTTGGATGTGTTCACTTTTCAGATTTCGCAATGCTGAGATGGACAGGGATATCAGGTTTTTGTCTCTTCCCGTTAAATTGGAGAAATCAGAAGAGGACAGAAACATACAGCAAGGATATGTACAAAGGGCATATCTGAAGAAAATCACAACCAGCACCTCACTGACTGAATCTGCAATTGTAAGTTTTTGGCATTATCTAAAATAAAACTGCAGTATTAGATCTATATACTTAACAACATAAATGTATGTATTAAATACATTTTTCTTTATAATAAACTAATAAAAGGCTGAATTGTGTCACAGACCTGCACATCACTCCATTATTTTTTGTCATAGCTGACAAACGTCTTCATGATCTTAGCATCGCTATCATTTGATTATGAGGAACAAGTCAAATCACAAAAGCGTTACAAGGAATTCAACACTGTCCAAAGTAACAATGACACCCTATTCTACTGACATTTGGTGATAACTATGGCACTAAAACAAATCCTATACTTCTAAGTGATGTATAAAATTCTTCACGTTCATTACATTTCATTCACTTACTTTTATTTCAATGACCTGATTGCTTACTGATGCAGAGAATCCCACTCCAGCACGGAAAACTACATTTGTCTCGCAGCCAGTCAAAATGAGACGTATGTCGATTTTTCACCTTATTGAGTTTGGGTATCATGTGAAAGCTTATTTTCATATTCTTTCTGGGGTGAAAAAAGTTCTGAGCTAGCTTTATTCTAGCCAGAGATATTATAGTTTAAAGAGATAACGGAGGACCCCCCCAGTAATGACCGAAATTCCGAAAAAATCGAGTTTAAATGAATAGTCGAACGCATAAATCTACATACTTACCTCACAAAACCCCGATTTTAATAATGTAATATTTATAAAGCGAGGGTAAGACCGATATTGTCTTCTTCGGAAATGAATGCACTTTCGATTTCTGCAATAAAAAAAAAATCGATGTCTGACCCCCTTCATCACATTCAAAGCCCGATTTCTCGGTTCTAACCCAGCAACTTACGTCTCATTTCGACTGGCCGCGAGACATTTGTCTTTAATGACTGAAAATCAACGTGATTGCTTTGCAATCAGCAGTCACCCACTTTCACTTCAATGACCTGAATGTCATGTCTATTGCAAAAGTAAAAGTGCCCCATCCCAGCACTGAAAACTGACATGAGATGCTTTGCAATGATGAAAAACTGAAATGAGATGCTTTGCAATGAGCCTGCTACAAGAATGAAGTAGAGGAAAATGCACAATGGTTTTGTTAGTTCACTTAGCGGAAAATAATTAACCTTAGATACATAGACTAGTATTGTCACTACCATGATTACAGATATATTCGTCACTGACTTTTGACGGCTCAGATGATAAGAAGGTAGTTGAGGTAAAGTCATTAAGAACAGTAATTCATGACCCAGAAATGATTGATAGAACATTAGAGTTAAGAAAAATAAAACATACTGTGGTCACATTGACAACTTTCACTACAAAATGTATTGGTATATTCAACACTGGTTTTTCACAGCTTGGATGATATCATAGCTGTGATTGATAAATTACAGTCATTCACTATCCAAAGATGATTGTTAGAGCCAAAAGTGAATCTTCTACTTAATTCAACAGATCCAAAAACTGAACAGATATTTCTTGAGGAAAAATTGGTTTCTTCTCATATTTTGATTACAACATACAGCTGCACTGTTACTTTGACAGTGAGGATTAATTTAATTGCTTTGAACATTCTATATAAGATCACTCTTTTTCTGAAAAGTTGTCTTAAAACATGTAATTTCGTTTTGCAAGGAACACAGAGACAATGAGTTAAAAGAACTGAGTATTGTATAAGCTAAAGGTAACTTCCTTGAGAAATCTGTTAACTTTCCAAACAGTGGGTGGACCAATGTCTTATCTTCTGTGGTCAAAGAAGATGAACAACACTGACAATGCAGAGAAACAAACAAAAACTGAGCATATATATAAAAGGAGATGTAAGAAATCATGGGAATGCAAAAAAAAAAAAAAAAAGACTAATCTTGAAATATTCACCATCAAAATTAGTGTTAGACTGAAGCCATGGCACCATTAATTTGTAAATACATATATACAACTATGACATATGCTGGGCATTTAAATGCTAAGTTAGCTGAACAAAAGATATTTCAGAATTTACAGCTTATGTAAAAAATGTTTTGCAAATTCCCAATGCACTAGCTGAAATAAAAGACTGTACCAGTTTGACGTTCTAATTCTAGAAAGATAAGCTCAGAGCTCAGCACATACCACCAGGTTTTTCATGTATGTCAAAGGGTGTTAAAACAACAAGTGCCACAAGACATTTTTCTTGCAATCACAAACCATACTGAAAATAGCTACAAGAGCCCTTTCAATTTCAGCTTGCACATAACAAAATATTTCAGAGTTTTTAAGGCTCATACAAAGCACTTAAACATCCGCAGTAAAATGACATGTAATAAAACCCAAAAAAAAGAATTCTGATTAATTCATAACAATCTCAAAAGCCTGCCACAGCTTTTCATCTGAGCACAGTCACATCACAGATAAGCATGATAGGTTTATTGGAATGAAAAAATTCAGGCACTCAAGAGAAATATCGGATGTACATGTATATTATATGAAACATCTCTCCACTGCCAACTCTCAAACATAGTACAGGTGTCCACAGTCTCTCTACAATTTCAAAAATTTATTGCAAAGGCAGTTGATAAGATATCTTAACCAGATTTGTTTTGTTTTAATCAGTGTCTAATTAAAGTTTGTGATCAATTGCCTTGGTAATGAATTTTTAAAATTGTAAATAGACTTTATGAACATCCTGTATAATCACTTAGACTTGATTACAAGTATAAAATTAAAACATTTTAATAAAACTATATATAACAGAAAAATATGAACAAGTAAAGCACCCATGAAAGTTGAAAAGAAAAAAAAAAAACCCAGCAAACCCTACACCTATATAAAATATGAACTGCTGACGGTGATGGATACAAATTGTGAATATAGTAAATAATAAAGTTATGCATGAGAACAATCTAAAAGGACAGATTCATGAACAATAAAATCAAATTATAAAACTAGAAATATCCTTGAATAAAAAGGCAAAGAATAACATATTTCAACATAACAAGATCCTATCATTATCATAAGGAGAAAACTGAATTTCACGAAAGTACCTGACATAAACATATGTCTTAAGCCCAGGGCAAATGAGTCGGAAGTCGTGTCGGGTCATTTTGAGTGACAGTTATTTTTTACCGTTTTTTACTATTTTCCAACTATGATACCAAAAATTTTCTTTTTTCAGATTAAAAAAGGTTAAATTGTCGTTTTGTGAAAACAAAAAAAAAAATATTAGTATCTAAGTCAGAAAAGTAGTTAAAAATGACCGAAAACGGCCATGGATCTTTATCGCCCGGTGCAACTTCTGACTCATTTGCCCTGGTCGCAAGACATATTTTCCCTGTTCCTGGCGAAGGCATAGAGAACACATAATGATCTCACTTTTCAAAACTTTTGAATGATTTACACTATAGTAGCCAACCAGCATTGTGCAGCTGTTTTAACCTTTTTTTGTGTGTGTTTTTCATTTGCTGGATCAAATTGATTTTCAAACAGTTCAACATAAAAAAAAAACATTATTATAAACAGTAGAGATTTTGAAGAGCCCATAACTAAACAGAAAGATATGATGTAAGAGAAATATTCTTTAAACTGCTTTTTTTTTTTTTCATGTGTACATACATAAAAAAAAACAAAAAAAACAACAGTAACTGTAAACAGGTTTTTCCATTTAATTAAGATTAAAAAATTGTCTTTATTACAGTACTGAATGTGCATTCAATAGCATAATTTTAGAAAACTTGTTCCAGATGCACTTACAAGACAGATGACTAAAGCAGTTGTAATTATCTTATTACTCTCAAGTTTCTTCAAAATGAGTTTCACTTTGACCAGAGTTACAGAGATATGACACAAGTTCAGAGATATCATGGAGCAAGTACACTACCACAGGCAGAACAATGGGGGACCATTTTGACCATTTCTATTGCTTACTTTCTTTTTCCTCACACAAGAGATGTTGAACAAGCAATGTAGGGAAGAAACACATCACTTTTACACTCTTTGCTTGAAAAGTACCTCATGAAAAATTCATGGCATAAGGAATTTTTTTTCTTCTTATTGTAAAGATTTTATCAATTTTTGAGGAAGGGTTCAATCTTTCTTTCTTTTTTACTCTGCTTGTTCAAAACCCATAGAATCTGGCAAAGGAAATAATAGCACAGGTTAAAATGATCTTCGACTGAATTGACAGTCAGCTATTGTCTCCATAATACTACTCCATTAAAGAAAAAAAAAAAAAGGATTTGATCGTTTAAGATCACTTCAGAAAGCACCAATAAGAAATACTGACAAGCTAAAATTATAATATTGTTATATAGGTTTGTGTGGAATGCATGGAAAAGCAGGAAGAGCCTTTAGACAAATCATCAGTAAAATTATTTACATTCATTCACAGATGGATATGTGAACTTGAAAAGATTGAAACCAGTGGCATGAAGGCAGGAAATTTGCATCATGATGATACAAGCATGAAACCTACAATTAAATGAAACGCCGCTGAGAAGATACGCGTCTGCTCCTTGGGGAAAACTTATGTCGTGGCTTCGAATCCCACAGGGTGATGGGAAAGATCTAGAACCTGCTTGCTTTTTTTCAGTGACTCAATGGCTTCTTGGATGGGAAACCCTGACATCTAGCCTTCTTGGATACTGCTGAATATAACTGAAAGGTCTTGTGTGAAGGCTATGCACGCTGAGGAATTCTTGGTAGCTAAAATTGGGATCATGAGCAGGTAGAGGTGCTGCTATCCATGCAAATTTCCTAATTCATACTCATAAAAATTCTTCTCAGCAAATTGGGCATGCAATTAAAGCCAAGCAAAATAATGTATGAACTGAAAGACTATATAGATACTAATAAAAAATTGCATGCAATAAAAGGCTTCATTTAAATATTTGATAATTTCCTGACAACAGTGTGCTCCCTACAAGTAAATATAGTGTACTGCAGGCCGGACACCAATCAGACATATCTGTGCACAAAATTTTGCTATTGTTTGCTTCTAGTTATTAGACTTACTCATGCTGAAGTGTTCATTTCCCAGCATGATCGCTCTAACTCTACATTGAACTAACCTCTTTGTGACCCATATAATGAACGTCATTCAGCATTTACCCTAATACAATAACAATGCCACAATACCGTGGTAATGAATGATGTTCACCACGCCTCTTGCTGCTACACAGGACCATAATGACTATCGTTGCTCATCATTTATTTTCTTTCCAAAGACAAATTACAGGATACATACTATAAAGGAAACAGTGCAAGACGGAAAAAGCAAACTGATCTTGTGTCATGAAGCGGTTAAATAATCAGGTGGAGAGAACATGTGCTCTTCAACATAATTAGTAAGAAAGAGCATGTCATTTCCTCAGATAAATGAAATATAACAGTTGCTTAGCACACAAATAGCAATGATGTAAGTTGAAAAATGAGTTTAATAAAAAAAAGAAATTCAATAATTTTTCTTACGTGCTATTGCAATAACCTGATGTGTTATTTATTTAGAAAAAAAAAAACATGCAGAGACTGAGGTATTACTTAATAACATGAAAGAGATATGGAATATGTGTGGAGTAAACAGCAAGTGGAATATTTTATTCTTCCCCAGGTAAAATTCATTAATATAGGTATGAAGAACTTGTGATATTCTCTACTGATATGATATTTATAAAGCAGCCCTGTTTATTTACTTACTATGACCACTGCAAAATCATGCACATACAACAAGTCTTCTCATTAGGAGAGCCTTGCTCATAAATATGTCGTCAGAAATGTTGACAGTTTGCTTAAGTTGCAACCAGTGAGTATAAGAAGCAAAACTGCAAATGCACAAGAGCATTTACAGTATGTAATATTTCTTAAAAGTGCATAGGAATAAAAAACAGGGTTACAGATTCTTGAATCTTTACCATTACATTTACAGACAAAGAGGCAGTCGTATCTTTTCACAGAAGCAGAGACTAGAATTGCAAGAAGTTGAAACATCCAACTGAATTTGACAGCAGGGAACTTACACACAAACAGTTGTGTCCAGGAAAAAAACATCACTTCTTCAGAGATTTTAGTTCTGTTCTGTGACCATAGCCCAGTCATACTCTTGCTTCCTAATTAGAATGGTATTTTACCTTGAGTTGAAAATTTGTAAATGGTACAATGAACATCTCCATCTTTTGGCTGAAATTTATTTCAGTGTTTCTCCTTTTCACTTTAACCCCCCCCCCCCCCCCCAAAAAAACCTTGAACACAAAACTGTCTAAAAGTTAGCACGCTCTGCAAGTCACTGCCATTACATGACGTGTATAAAAGTCCGCACACAACACAGTATTCAGAATCATAGCTCCATTAAACAAAATCCTGAGTACTATAAATATACATCTCTGGTGATAATCTAATAACGCTCACGGCACAAACCAATATTAGAAAGAAAAAAAAATGTGTCTATTACTATACATTGTATCAAAAAGATCATTTAAAAAAAGAAAAAAAAAAAAAAAGACCCCCACTCCCCTTTTCTCCCTAAAAAAAAAAAGAAAAAAAAAGGTAATGAAAGAAAAGAACAATTTCATAACAGCACTGACATCTAGCCCTTTACTAATGAAACAATAAATAAAACAATCAGTTCTAAATATGTCAAAAGCATCACAAATGTCTATATAGTGTAAGTAAAATTCCACTGTGTAGGTTAGTGGTGCCATGCACAGAAAAAAGTTAAGTCTAGTCACTACTTATCCAGAACACTGCCACATTTGTATCTTCATTAAGATTAGTGCAATGATCTCCATTTTCTAAACATTATATTATACAATCTTCTGTTTTGTTGTTGATTTGTTAATTCAATATCACTGAAATCCCTTTGTCTTGTGACACTGGATTTTCCTTTTTGGTGATGAGATGCCAAGACAATGGCTTAGTCTAGTCTCTGCGTATATACTATGCACAACACTTCCACAATTATATTATATGAGAGTGTGACAGAAGGTCGTGACCCATTATCCATTACTTACATCCTCACATTCAACACTCTTTAAATTGATATTTTCCTTTCTCTCCCTCACAGGATGTTTTTAATTTATCTTATTTTAAATTTCTGTTCAACTGTGAATTTATATGATTCAAGATACAAAGAAAACCAATTTTATGATCTCCTTAAAGTGTTGAAGGTGATGATGTAAACAGCATACAAAGGACATGACCTTCTGTCACAGTCACATATCTGTTAAAATCAGTTCAATGATTTCCACTTTCTGAATATTACAGTCTCTGTTTAGCAGGCTGTTTGGTAACCACTGAAATTACTCTTCCTTGTGATATAAGGTTCTCTTCTTCCATAAAATACACAAGGACATAACCAATTCTTCAAAAATATTATTTGGTATATACCAAGATCCTGGGATAGCCACTTCTTGAATGTCGTTGTTCCTGCTAAGTAAACAATCTAACCCTTGGACTGCCAAAAACTATCTACATGTACATCAACTAGATGCCTCCTCTGCATTGCTATTTGAGGCTTTTGCCAATACTTGAAAGCCAAATACCAGCAACAGTTCAGACACCTGAAGTTTTCATCCACAGTAAATTGCAGTACGCATGTCTGAAAATCTGATACGATGGCTCAAATTCTAGAACTTGTCTCCAGCAGTCAAAGAGCAAATATCACTAGAATAAACTTCGTTGTTTTTTTTTTTCCCCCAGCACAGTATATTACCAGTCACTGAAACGACCAGTTCATAAATGACATTATCTGAAGTATTACAGTATTCCATTTAGATAAAGGCAAAAGTGTAAGCAGAATCTACATAGGTCGTTCAATGTACACTTAATATTTAATGTATTCTGGAAAGAAGCATGAAAGATCATGACTTGTTGATGGACCAATCATATTCCTTGTATTTCAAGGCCACAGGTCCTAGTTTCTCCAGTTTGAGAATGAGAATACTACATCTGTCATGTTCAGACTGGCTCAGGTAGGGCATTATCCACCTGTACAGAGAGAGGGCAAGATGAACAGGTTAAATCTTCTCACACAGAAAAATAATAACAATAAAACCAACAACAATAATACCAACAACCAAAATAGATGGAAGAGAAATGTCACAACATGTCTATAGTAAGATACAATGCACCAGCATTTGAATAATTTGAACTCAGAAATAATACATTCAGAAGAATGATCACATTTTGAAATATGTGGACAAAGTTATACTTGACATCCCATCCTCTGTACCAAAACATTCAAATGAACTCTGTCAACTTTGGAAGGCCCAATGATAAAAGTCAACAAAACTGATAATATCAAGAAAACTTCTTAGTCAGTGAATAAAAATATCAAAATTAAGGGGGGAGGGGGACAAAAAATCTCAGGAGCACACAGAAGAAAACTTTAAGGAGGACACAGGAAACAGATTTGAAGCCAGCTTGGTGTGTGGCTGAGGACAGACAACAGCATTAGAGATATCACCCTAAACCAGGGACAGGAATGATCCTATTTCATCAACAAACATATAGCAGAAATTACATGACTAAGGTATGTGACAAAATAAGGCTAAAACACTGTCAAACCAAAGTAAAGCGATAATGTGGTGATCAACATTCGGCCAGTGCTGTGGCAATATCTAGATCTCATAATGTTTGAGGCCTTTCAATGAATGTAAACCATTGTGTGTTTGAAGTGTCAGTGGTTTACTGGTTTGACCATTAGCGCTTTCAATCAGAAATTCCTGGGTGTAAATTCCTAGGAAGCCTGACATTTGTTCTTTGGAAAAATGATATGGTCAGATTTCCTGATTTAACCCAGGTTAAAATGAATGATGAACTATAGAAAGAGAATGCCATTATTAGAACGATAGGAATTTGAATGCCTACAGAAAGCTGCTTTGTGTGCTTCCAGGGAAGCTGAGAGTGAATATAAGATCACCAAGCACTTTGTATGAGAATAAGCACCACGTAAATACCATCTCTTTTTTTTATAAATACATGTACCATCATTTTAAGCTTCTTTTTTTCACTGGAAGCAGCTAACCCAAATCCCATGACTTGTGCAAAGGCATGTTAATGTTGGTGTCCATATCATCATAGAGGAATTTGGGGGCAAAAGCAGTAAACTGTATTTCAACTCACTTTAAGACATCCACTTCTGTCTCACCAAAATCAGCTCGATACCACTGGAACAGTTTGGACAGGTAGACTTCATTTGTCTCATTCCTGGTCTCCACCTCCTGGCTGCAGAAACTGTGAGTGGCTTTGGTGAGGGCCGAGTCCACATTCTCCACAGTGTAGACACCGATAGCTGGGCAAGACTGTACATGGGGAAAGAAAAGAGAATTTTTCTTTTTTAATGATAAAACAGAAGTATTATGATTTTAAACAAATATTTAAAAATTTTACAAAATGGAAAAAAAAAAATCGTAACTGTTGCATTAGATCTGATATATATTGTGTTATGAACAAGGAATGAATTTGCCCAGTATCTTTTTAGTGCCTCTCTGAAGCAAACTACGTTCTATGTAATCCTAACTTTGTTTTGTAATGTAACTTAAAAATATCAGACGTGAAACTATGTCCACATTGATCAGCTTGATCCATAAACTTTTTTGATGAATTAATAATTATTCTGGTACTTTTTAAAAAATTACCTACTTTTTCAAATGTGTAATTTTTTTTCTACATATTGCTTAAAGGAAAACAACTGAAAATACATCAGTTGAAAGCCATGATTTTAGATTTGGACATGATATATAATACAGCGCCAAAGATACACTCATAAATGGAAAGGTACATGTGAGACAGCTGTTGTTCAACTAATGATTGAGAAAAAAAAAAAAAAAAAACCAAAACAAAAACAAATAAACAAAAAAATCCAAAAAACCTTGGGCTATCTGGCCAATACACTGATTTACATGAGAGTCAGATATTATATGCCTTGATCATCGGCATCGCATATGGACTGCAAAATGCTTTGGATTTGTGTGTGTGTGTGTGTATGTGTGTGTGTATTTTATGATAATCATTCTGCAGTCTTCTCTGACAATGCCTTTATATAAAAAAAAACAATAACAGACATCTCATGTTATCTGTCACTTCTTGGCAGCTGAAGAATAAAATACTTTGGCAAAAAAACTTCTGCCATGGCTGTCTTTCCCAATAAAAAAAAAAAAAAAACACCCATGTTTGCTTGCACTTGTACATATACTAATAAGCAACCATCACGGTCCTGGCTTAGAAAGCTCTGGAAATATTAGCAAAGGCAACAGTAAAATGATGGAAACATTTTAGAACTGTTTAAAAATATTCTTACTTTTTTCATTTGAAAAATACACTTCACTAAAAAAAAAAAAAACTGCCACTGAAGGAACTGCCAAATAGATCTAGGTGTAAAGATATATGATCTATAAACTATCAGGGTTATCTGATATATTACTATGTTATTCACTAGGGCATTGTATGTGATACTACATTCAAATCAAAAGGCATGGCTTCGTGTTTCAACAACAGATTTTCAGCCCTTTTCCTCAAGGCAACATATACAAAAACAAAACTCCGTTTCTGATAAAAGGAAACAGGGTGCAAAACTACAAGCGGCTGGACAAAGGAATAATATGATTCCCTGATAAAAACTATGCAAGACACTTGTGAACCAGTGAGCTAAATTGGTTGAATTCAATATACGAAGGAAAGATCAACCAATCCACCACTTGTAGCAAATGGTGATATTGGAAATCAATAAATACTACCCTTGTAATGACTTCAAAAAAAACATCGGTGTGATTAACTTAAAAGGATTAGACTGGCAAGTTTGTTAATCATGGCAAGGGAACCAATTACACATATCTTTATAACAGTTAATTTGAGTCATATCTCTGTAAGGACGGATGCATTAAGAACAGGACATAAATAACTTATGGGCTTAGCTGTATTTGCTTAGGCAATCTCTCGATGTTCACCATAGACATGTTTTATGTTTTCTTTTCATCTTTCAGCCGCCTGCGGATGGTTATCTCATCCATAGATTTTATGAAGTAATGCATCTAAACGAGATGCAACACGATGAAATCAGGCTCTCGTCAAATTTTGAGCATATGGAGTTATTGGTACCAAAGTTAAGCTTATTCATTTCCCTTTCTGTGTGTGAAAAAATGTTTGTTCTACCTTAAGTAGAAGTCAAGCTATTGGCAATTAAAGACGATGGGGATGACCTATTGCTGCAGCTCAAATTAGTGAGAAAATGGCCGATCACTTTTGTAAATCCTTATTAATCTTTGTTAGCCCATGCCGCTAAACTGCAATTTTGGGGCCTTTATTCAATCTATTTCAGCAAATTTAACTCCGACATGCATTGTTAGATTGATATTGAAGGGTTTTGTGGAAAAAAAAAATTACGATAAAAATTCGTCCACTGTTGAAGATCACGTGATTTCTCCGGTCGCCTCAGTTTGACGAGCACCTGATTTCATCGTGTCGCATCTCAAATTCAAACACAAAATGTGATCAAAAATTTAAAAAATCATTTTAAAAAATAAGGACAAACAGCATCCTTTGGTCAAAATACATAAATAAGAGGAACATTAGGCACAACACCAGATCACCTATATGCCAAGGACAAACACAAGTTGGAGCAGGAATGTCCAATCGCTAAAGGAAAAAGAAGGAACTGTTCCATCTTGTATTCTTCCACATCATTGCCTTACTTACAAAAGATGTGAAATTAAAGTGTTTCCATGGTAACAGCTAAAAAAAGTCAGCTTATGTGGTCATACATACAACAAATAAACTACTAATGACTACCAAACAAATTTTAAGTATGCTTATGTAAGAAATTTGATAATCCCTGTTAGAGAGAATAAAAACAACAAATGAGCTAGGTGAATGCAGAACTGAAGACAAATAGTATGAAACAAATATTAGTACCAACAACTGAGAATGAAGCTATGGAGAATCCTGATTTCGAACACCAGGCATCTGACATCAGACACTAAATGTATTAAGACATTCTCACAGGCCTCAAACTGATATCTAACATTTAGGCCTAACTCTCTCTCTCTTCCCCTCTCTCTCTATCCTTCACTTCCTCTCCCCCCTTCCTTCTTTCTCTCCCTCCCTCTCTCTCTCTCCCTCTCCATTCCTCTCCTTCCCTCTTTTTCTCCCCCCTCTCCCTCTGTTGTGAATATTTTTTTTTCACATAAATATTAGGAAGCATTTTATAAAGCTCCACAAAACCAAGTCAGCAAAGGCTGTGCTGGGAGGAACTAGGAAAATGTCTAATTTTCCCTGTTCTTTCTTGTCTACTATAAACATAATACAGTCAATGTTAACAGATGGTCTCAACCTGTCCGGTTTACAATTTCTCTACATCTGATGTCAGATTATCAGCGTTGACACCAAAAGGTCACCACTTGATGACCTAGTCCTGTGGATGACCAATTACTTCCACTGATAAGAGACAGAAGTGCCTATTGTTTTGGTCAATACATGTACTATAGGCTTTCTGGGTTTAAACAAAAACACAGGAATTGGTCGTGGTTGTTCTCTTCCACAGGATTCAATAGAAACCATGAAAAGGCTGAAATTTTGGACATTTAATGCTTGCCCCCCCCCCCCCCCCCCAACAAAAACGTAATTCTTTCCTTGAAGAAAAGATTTAAAAACAAAAAACTGCGCTCCCTTAAAGATATAGATTTTGGATCACAGATTAAAAAGAGTTGAAACTCCGGATGTGTGGTGGCCATTATAACAATGTACTAATCTTGTTTTGTATATATTTACGTGCTGAATATGTGAAGAGAGTTTTTTTTATCTTTAAACATCAATAGTCCTTGACATGCCTGTTATGAGTTTCTCTGCTGGGACAAAACACTAGTACAACAGACATGAGTATAACTACATGTAACTGCATTCTCCAACAAATAAGCTGGGGCGAAAGATATACATGTATGTGAAATCTATACAAAGACGTACATGTACCGGTATTTCCAAAATACATGACCGCAAAACTGAGAACTTAAACACACACAAGTCAATCTGTAAGTGCCCCCAAAGACTTTATAAGCATATAAACAGCTAGCTTATCTAGTAAGTTTACGCTAGACGCCGAGCACAGGCTAGGTATCCAGCAACTATGCGTCAATAACGAAGAAATACTTGCAAGTTGCAGAGATCTAAGGTAAAATGCTGATAAAGACTGATGAATGAGTTGGTGTTCAAACAGGTTTGAAAGATTCTGTCTACCTCCATCAACTTGTACGGTTGCTATGGTGAGGCGACTGACGCCAATCTGTTTGGTCTTTTGAGGATACCGACTAGTTTGGTTGGTTGGTTAGATGGAGGGATGGTGGGTAAATAGTTGGATGAACGCGTGATGGATGTGTGAATGAATGAATGGATGGATGGATGATGGATGGATGGATAAAGGATGGATGGGCGAAGGACAAGATCTAATAACAAAAGCTGAAATAGCGGATGAAAAGCTAGAAGAAACACAATGCTACTTAAATGCCTGACTCAGTATTCACGGTCCATCATTTTGAATCTAACTCTCAGTTGTGCACAACATCGCCGGCAACAAAATTAAATAACAATTCCCATACATGATCAAAGCGTGTGGAGTGAGTCACGGTGTTTTGACAGAATTGATCGGATTCATACAAGTTTTCGTAACCAGCCAGACGTTTAGAATTACAGCTCAGCTGCAAGAAGGACTGAGCCAAATCGATGCAGATAATCCGTTTTTAAACCCACATACAGTGCAAGGAGCGACAGAATTGACAGGAGCGACAGAATTGACAGGAGCGATGCTTCTGCTCGTCAAGTGCGGATCTGCTCTTCCGCTACAGCACAGGAATGATGCAAGACAAGCGAAAAACAGTAGTGTAATTTTTGTTGACAAAACACTATTTCCATCATATTTTATGTATCTCCCACCCTACCCAAATGTAACTTTCTACAACAGCAGAAGACAGTTTATTGTATCATTTCGTTCATCTGAGACTGGGGCAGAATATGAGACGCGACATGATGAAATCAGGCGCTCGTCAAACTGAGCCGACTGGAGATGGAGCCGACTGGAGAATCATGTCTTTTCAACAGTGAATTAATTTTTAACGCAATTTTTTTTTTCGTCACCAAACCCTTCTCTAGCAATCTGAAAATGCATTTCAAAGTTCAATTTACTGAATAGATCGAGTAAAAGCCCAAAAATTATAATTTAGTGGCATGCTCTGACACGGATTAATAAGGATTTACAAAAGTGGTCGGCCATTTTCTCTATAAATTGAGCTGCAGTATACGACACCCCCAACGTCTTTAATTGCCAGTATCTCAACTTCTACTTAAGGTAGAACAATCATTTTTTCACACACTGAAAGGGAAATGAATAATCTTTACAGTGATACCAATAACTCCATATGCTCAAAATTTGACGAGAGCCTAATTTCATCGTGTCGCATCTCATACCATAACCCTTTTGTACCTGATTACAATATCACGCGTGACACTTTTATACGCCATATTTTGCCTTTGCTTCCTCTCACAGACGGCACTCAGATTTATTTCATCATGTCATATAATCTGATACGGGATACAAAATAAAATAAACCTGAAAATATCCTGTGAGGAACAAATTGGGGAAAATATCAATTTTTAAAAAGTGTTCCGAGTTAGTGATAATATAATCTGGGACAAATGGATAATATAATTGGATGCCCCCTGCAAAAAAGGGGGGAATTGGGGGGGGGGGGGGGGGGGGGGGGTGAAGGGAGAGGAGGCGACGAAAGAGTGGATGAAAGATTTGAGAGAAAAAAAAATAGAGCTGGTAATGACCAGATTAATATTATGTATACGAGTTCAGACATTTACATATGCTCTTGAAATGCAAGAGCACCCGTGCCGTCCCCGTGATGCAGGTGAGGTTGGCACTTTAACCTGACAGAGCAATGCCAAGGCGTAACGAGTTCACCGGGTCAATTATAAATCTTGTCATCCTCGCTCTGTATAAACTATTTTATGACTGAGTAAAACAAAGTTTACGACCCAGTGAAATAAGTTTTATTGCTCTCATGGCACAGGACACCAGTAACGTCCAGGACTAGAGAATGAAGCACTGGAGTGCCAGTCACATGGCATTACCCAAGCACTTGCTCTACATGTCAATGAAATTCTCAGTGACACCCAGCACACAGGATATTGCAACAGATCAGGTGAACAACGATATCGTATCATCATAGCATGGAAATCTTCGTTGTGTGGGTGTTTGAAGTGATTTTTCTCTCCTTTGAAAATCGAGAGAGGAGAATGAGTAGGTGGGGAAGGGGAGAGGGGGGGGGGGGGGGTATTTAGGTACTTTTTAGTTAGGACAAAATAAAGTGTCTGACTTCAGTGAAGGTGGAGAATAAGAGCAGGTGAAAGTATTTTCTGCAGGAAGAGGAATCAGCAATACAAGGGCTTAGAACAACATATTATAAAGTATAATCACAGGGCTAGAAACTGCAGACACCCGTTCTTTTGTCGTTGTGCGATGCGTGCAAAATAGCTTTCAGATATTTTTTGCCTTAACTGATTCTAAGCTTTATAAAATTGCGCGTGCCTTTGTTTGTTTGTTTTTATTGTTTCAAAAGCTCATTACCTATCCAACATTGAACACGTTCTGAACTCAACTAACTCTTACTAGCGCAACGCTTTACTAAAAAAAATTGAAAACGAAAACAACAACAACAAAAACAACATCAACAAAACAAAACAAACAAAAAACGCTACCATCACTTTTTTTTTTTTTTGGTAGGGACAATTGCGGCCATGTGGCAACAATAGACCAAAGTCTATTGAGGCCATAAAATGGCCTCATAATTTGATTAAAACACAGGCAAGTAATTCTGTTGGCTTATGATCAGTGTTCACCACACACCGTGTTTAGTAACGAAATGAATCTTGACTGAAATGCTCACCTGGTCCAGACCCAAGTAAACTTTCCACATGGCCGCAATGAGTCACTCCGTTTTCCTTTTCTTTGTTTACTTCTCACTACTCTTGTGCCATAACGGGTATACATTGCATTAACACATTTTGCTGGTTAAATACAGGGACATTCTTTCCAAGTTTTATTGATCCGATGATTAGGATGATTAGGATCATGTTTTGTCATTCGAATTTTGGCTAAAGAATAACACGAAGGCATTCTCTTCTTTCCAAATGCTCACAGGATACCTTGTTGGAGGTTTCTCGAAAACTTCACAAAGTCCTGAAATCCTATGACAGTCTATTTTTAAAATAACTCTAACAAAAGAAAGCAAAACAAAAAAAAACTGAATGGCTGTAAAAGCCACGCAGAATCTCAATGAAATTTGTCTACAATGGATAAAGTTACTAGGGAAAAGCCACGTTTAAACATTGTGGCTGCTTCTGGATTAAGGTGTAACTTGTGATAAGCAGAAACTGACAGGCAGACAGACGAACAATATGCACAGAGACAGACAGGCTACTATTAATATATACGTAAACATATACACATGAGTACGCAAATAACTAAATTCATAAATACACGCACACGCATGCAATATATAAATAGTCACTCACATGCATACCTACATGCATCCATCCATGCATGCAGCATCCATCCATCCATCCTTCTACCCACCCACCCATCCATTCAGTCCATCCATCCATTCACCCATCCGTCCATTTTTCCATCTACCTAGTCATCCATCCACTCAACCACCCATCCACGCACACACCCACACACACCCACCCACCCACATACATACACACATACCTACCTTCCTCTACCTACCTACCTACCTGCCTGCCTGCCTGCCTGCCTGCCTACCTACCTACCTACCTACCTACCTACCTACCTACCTACCTACCTACTTACATACATACATACATACATACATACATACATACATACATACATACATACATACATACATACATACAGGCAGGTGATGTAAGCCCGCCATCGGTGGGATGTCTCCCATGGAGTGCCATCCTCGACGTTCCAGGGGAGACATCTCT
>JBCEWB010000021.1:810209-834659 GCA_039654565.1 Peronia peronii
TTTTTTAGAAAGGGAAATAATCCTGGGAAAAAAAGAGTGCCTTATTCGTCACTCAAGAATTGCTCCCCCCCCCCCCCTCCCTTTTTTTTTTTTTTTTAAACTGGAAAACGAACTCTCTTTAATCGAACCCATTAGGCTGGTCCCGGCAAATTCGATTTAAGCGGACTCGACTGTAGTAGATAGAGAATGTGAAAATCATTCTATTTTTTTTTAATTTGTGTTGTTTCTTAGACTATTCTAAAGCTGTATCATTTCTGTGGCAATCATGAGCTTTTAGCCAGAAGGAACAATTATTTATTTTATCATTGGATGAGATTTTAAAATGAAGAAGAATCTGCTATTTCAAAATATATTCCTGTATTTTATTCATTAAAAATATTATTATGTTTTTTATTTTCTAATGAAGTGTTACATCTTCATCTTGTCCTTTGTAATTACTGCTCATATCTAGATAAGTCTCATGACTTCCTTATTTCGTTCCGAAAAAAAAAAATGTACATTAATTCAATGTTACTTTTTTGGGCAAAACCTACTGCCCAGATTACATTTTTAACTTTGTGCGCAGTGATTGTTGTTCGTGTTCTCAAATAGCTATAAGTAATGTGGAATGACCATGATGACATTATAGTTTTGAGAAGAACGCCTGATATACTAAAAAAAAAATGCTGGAATCAAAACAAATGAACTGTAAACAAAACTGAGCAGGAAACAAAAGTTAATAAATAAGGACACACTTTTGCTATAAAATACAGTTTATTCTCTGCAAACAATACAAATGTACTCAGTACAAAGAACATGTGCATAATTACTTGAAGGATGTATGTAATATAATCATAACCAAGACCATTACCAATGATGATCATCACAACTTAACACATTCCCCTCAAAGAGCAAATACACAAGGGCGAATAACACCACTGAACAGAATAGTGTTCACATGCACTCAAACATGCTTTGATAAATTTCTTGTCTCTGGAAACTTTTGTTTTATATTGAAAGGATTGAGATTTTTAAAAATTCTCTTTCAGCGAGCTCTCGTTAAAGACATACATAGTACAACCTGCAGTTTTTAGAGCAGAGTGAATTGGTGAAAGAACTTGTCCTTTAATCCATGTGTTGTAAAAGTTGTTCCTGCACTTCAAATAGATGGCATAATAGATCAAACTCAGATGAAAAAGGTGCTGTGTCAAAGCATGTTAGCACTTTGGTTATGCCCCCTCTTGCAACTTTAACCTCATGCCCTGAATTTCATTCACGATTCTGCATCTTTATAATCAGATTTTGTTTGGACATAAAATCAGTCTATATGTATGCACACAACTTGTATGATAAAAATGTAATGTTTCTGATCGATATGATTAGGGACGGAGTAACTTTATCGGATAATCACAATGAGAAGATGAAATGCTTGATACAAATCAAATCAAATCACAGATACATTCGAAAAACCTCACCAGCACAAGACAGCATTTTTTTTTTTTTTTAAATTTAATTTTTGAAAAAAGGAAAAAAATGGAAGCTCTAACAATCTCAAATCATTATACACAAAAAACTGTTTTTCACTTGAACATGAATAAAATTCTAGTTCTGAACACTTTAACTGACCACAGTTATGTATTTAAGTAGTTCAATCTTGAAATGGAAATCAAAGCACTATCAAGACATTCTAATATCAGTTTGAATTTTATGAGAACAAAAATATTACATTGAAATGACTGTCAAACACTTGCTTTATATTATTGTTTGTCGTTGACAACAATGAATGCAAATTCAACACTATTCAAACCACCTCCTCCTATGTTGATTCCTCATTCCACAGTAAAAACTCTGTTCCTTGTAAGAGAGTTTTTCTCTAATTTTGTTTTTTTTTCTTTCAACAATAAATAGAAACATTTATTCATTATTTATCTTATACTTTCATCTGCCTTAGAGGCAGATATGTCGGCCACAGGAAATGAAATTTTTAAAAAATTTCCAACAGTTCAGAATATAATTTTCATATTGTTAAAAAAAGTACTGAAATACCACTTATGATATCTGTTAGAACTTCCATGATATAAATACATGTATCGCAATGCACAACATGGAAACAAATGGGCAAGTTTGCTAATGACAACAGCAGAGTCAATGATGTTAGATTAATCGACCATTACTTAGGTCTAATTTTCCAATTGCAAACCTGCAATTATACTTCATATACTGCCTACACTGAATTAAAAATAAATTTCAAATTAACATTCATTCATAGAAAACACATGAGCTAACAGAAAATTAATGAATAGTTTAATATTCTATGTTTACTGAAGTACAATGCTAAAGCACTGGAAATCTAACAATGCCCCAAACTACAATGACTGATAGCTTTGTCAATGACCTAGTATTAAGTAGGCCTATAGAAGCAGTGTAAAACAGAAAGATGATCACAATAAAATATTTTTAAAAAACTGCAAACATGCAAATTAATCTCTGTAAATATAAACAAGGCTGAGCAGATATAAAACAGAAGCGGTGAAGAGTGAAAAAAATGTTTTAATTAACCGTATGAACTCTCTACAAATTTACAGTCAGACTAAAAATGAAACTAACTACACATGTAATGAAACAAGGTATGACAATTGTCTCTAAGCATTGCAAAAACACAATGGCAGGAACTGGAATGAATTTGAACCAATCATGTACATGTTCTTCATGTCTTTTACAATTATATATTGAAAACACAAAGTCTCAAATTTCTAAAAAAATTAATAAAAGTAAAAGATAAAATACAATCTTTAAAAACAGCAATAGATGCCTTGTATGCACAGTTCTTCGTAATCAAATCACACTCACCAGCAAAAATATATTTATATATATACAAAGATGTATTATACACACAGATGGACATCTGGAGGGATTTGTGACCTTGTGAACAAATGAACTGCAACAGGTTTGAATGATTTTAGTGACACACCATAGTTAACCCACAAAACAACAAAAATGAAGTTCTATTTACATGGGTTTTGAAAAATTATGATACAACTGTATGACTCACCCTGATGACAGTTCACATGCTGTATCAAATACCAGTCTTACACAATTAACGATATGAAGCTGCGGTGAATGACACTTTCTTTGGCAATGGCCATAGTATAATAACAACAAAAGAAAAAAAAAACACTAAAGAATTTAGGTAAACAAATGTAAAAATTCAAGAGCTGATAAATATTGTTTCAATACTTCACCTGTTGTCAGCTTTAACCATTCACTGTTACAAATAAATAAAAGGTAGGACTGATTTAATTCAAATTAATAGAAAAGTTACAGTGCACTAAAATTTTGATCCAAATGATCATGTCCACGGGAATAAAAAGATCATTGTGAGGAACCAGATATGTTAAAAACAACATTCAAGATGATATTTTTTTAAAGAATAATATTCCTCAAGAACAGGGCACTATTATTAGTATTATGCTGTGCCATCTCTTGAAAGTATCATAACATGACCAGCATTATTAATTTATGGAGACTGTTCAACCACTGGAACATTTGTTCATGACACAGTTCACAAAAAGCAAATGTACTGCAGAAATAGATCATGGTGTATATTTTGTACTGCAACATCTCAGTTTGACAACCTGAACAATTTGATAGGAGAATTAGATTTTTCACCATTTCATAAAGGCAGCAATGCATGAATGCCATTTGCTGAAAACACATTTGAAGGTTGAACAGGCAAATATGCAATGTCCAATCCTCTGAGTTTCCTATCCAAAAATGACCTCTCTAAATACAGCTGTACTAAAGTTTGGTTCACTGTCTTTTGTTGTCTTTTATGTCGATCACAGACTTTCTTTCCACTTTAAAGCACAACTTTACAGTCAGTCAAACAAATCACCAGAGTTATTTGTTCAGTTATTAAAAACACAATATAAAATCATGTCAGGCAGAATATCACTGTCTGATTTTTGAGAAGACAACTTTTTCTTTTGAAAGAACAAATATATATAGTTGGACGCTTTATAAACAAAAAAAAAACTGCTAATTTTTGTATCATTCTGTAATCATTTTTTTTAAATATGAATAATTTTGGCTTGTAACACAGACTTTTTTTTGGACACTATTCTGAGCCTTTCAAATCAAAATTATTTGTCAAAAATAATGAAACACAATAAATGTATTTGTACAATAATACTTCTGAATGTTCAATGAAATTATTACAAACATTACCCCTTAGAATAGCTATATATCCATCTCTTTGCAGAACATGTGTGCTAATATAACAAGATACTGCAATGGTATTTACTTCAAATGAGATAATTTGGAGTGGTCTGTCACTGTGATATATACATCCACTTCATTCTTGAGCAATTCATAATTCAAATTATTGATTTCTAGATCACCTACGGTGAAGTAACATCTAACTTACATCAGATTCTCCACTGCCAATCACTATAGATCTTGTTCACCATAGATCTTCTTTAATATTTTCCTAATTTGAGAGCTGGTGTCAAAGTCCCAAATATTGAATCATGAGTATCTGTGTGATCATTCTCTTCATTTGGCTACAATCAAATACCTCCATCAGGAACATGCTAGCAATCACAACTGCAAACTCAAAAGAACTGCCTCAAATAGGTATGTTTTGTCACTCTCTATCATAACACAAAACCACTGATGGCTACATAATCACTTTTATTGAAGGTATTTTTTAATATAATTTATTCACAAGGCATTTGAACAGCTGTGGATTCACTTTAAAATGAATATGATATCAAATCTTATCCATTGCAATGCAACTGATCCAAGTCTTCTCTGGTCCTTCAATAAAATAACTGTGCACCACAGCCACTGACAAACCACATCTTTTAGTTCAGAAAACATCTCTCAGCATAACCTAATGAATTTAATAAAATGGTTAAAGTGACCTATCCCTTGCAACAAGTGATACAGGGAGTGATCCAGTGACTCCCATGCCTCCTCCCTGTAATATTTCAGCTGAAGGCAAAGACCAAGAACCACAAAATGTTGCCAATATGATGGTAAGCATACATGAACTGATGTTGAACTATTGTTTTACTGACATTTGGCCATAAAAACGTTAATTACTAAAAGTGCTTAACTGCAAACATTTGGAATTCAAATCCCCCCACAAATCACTTCACTTTCAACAATTAACTGTCAACAGAAAGCAAATCTTTAAACATAACAAAAGACGTTATTCTGTCATAAAAAGCGTATTACACTGCAATTATATGTTTTTGTTTTGTTCCCTGAATCATTCAACATAAACATCAGTCACATTCTACTTTAATATCATTGTCAATCATTTTTTTACACTATGATCAGCTGACTCTTTTCAGTCCTGCCAGTCTGAGATTTTATGTCTGTCCCTCAAACTGGTTGTGTTAAAAAATGCCCCAGATTGTGGAGATAGTTTTGTGTTCATAACTTAGCTCCTGTGTAAAAGGGACATCTTCTGTGGCAGCATGTGTAAACAAACTCCTTCTGAGTGATGTCAGCAAGTTTGCTCTAAAGCTGCACATTCCAGTACTTGTAACTGGTGACAGCTTCATACTTCTACACTAATTAGAAGTGAACAAAGAAAATAACTGTGAAGTGAAACAACTCAAGCCATGAACAGGGATTCTTCACAGAATTTCAGCTGCCAAATCTTTCCTGCATATTCATCAAACTTTTCCTTCCCAAGCAGATCTACCAGTTTGGGCTGTGAGAGGACAAAACAAAATGACTGTAAAATTAAGAAACTATAATATGTTAAAAAATATATGTATTTCATGCAGCAAGATATGAGGTCAATCCCCAATACTATTTCAGTTTCAGCCTGAATCTCTGACTGCTCAATCAGCACAATGCAGCGCAAAGCAATGTATTCCTTTGTGAGATATTATGTTATCTTTTCATCAGCACTAAATATTTTTTTTTTATTCATTTGACCTAGGTTAAAAGAAAACCTGCATCAGGAGAAGGCAAACAAAACATCAAATTCCATTTTTATTCAACCTTGTCTGTCAAAATTCAACCTCTCATCCAAAGAATGCTTTTGTTTGACCAGCTATATACACAACAGTCTTGATTTTAAAAATGAGTATGACAGCAGTCATTACTGTATTTGTTGTCAATTTCTTCCGCAGGGAACTTTTTCAGACAAATCCCACTGCTTTGTTATTTAAAAACAAATTTTAAAAAGAATTTACCTCATAAACAAAAATACTTGCAAATCAACCTATGTAATATGATATAATATTCAAATCTATCTGAACCATATCAGTTTTATAGCCAAGAAAAGACATCATTAAGGGATATCTAGAGATGAAAATATGAACAACACAGTAATGAACTAACCTCAACTTCATCCTCATCAATTCTGTCCAGGATTTCATAGGCTTTCTTGAGAACTGTGTATCCAACACCCTGAATACAATCTCTGAAAAAGATTGGAAAGTGATTACTCTTGCATAAGTATCCCCTAAAATTCAAACCATTCTATAGTATACTCATATTATTCCCTATCCACAAACTGACAAGCATATTGGTCTAGGGTTATGTATCCTTTTCAAAATTTTTTATTTCACACGTTCTAAAAACTAGACAGCTCATTTCTTTGAAAATTTTACACATTCTACCTGACTCTAGGATCATTTTGGACTGTACTCATTAAAATGCAACAGTTATTTGCTTTGTTTTGACAATATTGGTCACATGATTTTTATTTTTATTTAATACTAGAGAGCAATGTGAAAAGTTTTTAAAAAAAGAAAACCCACAAACATAAAACTGAATTCATTTTTAATCATTTGCCATATCAAAAAGGTTGCTTGTCTTCTCAATTCAGCATGCCCTGGCTGGATAAATCAAAAAGAAATCAAATCAATAATGCCTCTGCAGGCACTTTCATTTCAAGAATATTTATCCCCTTCACTGCTCTCTTCACATACTAGGTGTAACATGACTGGGGTCATAAGATCTATTAACGTACAGCGTACATCACCATAAAACACAGTTGGTTTCACAATGACACATCAACAGCGCATCTGACCCAGTCATATTATGATATACAGTGGAACCTCGTTTGCACGATCATGGCTTAACACAATCTCCCGCTTAACACACCCTCTTCGCAAAGTCCGGTTCAACCCTTCTTTAAACATACTAATTTATTTTTGATAACACGATCGGATTTGCTGTTCAACTCGCATAGCACAATCGGTTCATTTAGACAGTTGTCAGTCCTAGCGTGCCACTGCTAGCCACGTGCTATGAAAACATTGAAAAGCCCGCTTTCTCGCACCTAGCCAACTCTTTCTTACCCCAGCACACACAAGAAATGTGGTCAGTGCATCTCACAATGTTATATTGCCTCACCTCTCGATCCCCTGTCTTCAATTAATATGACGCTCGGCGTCGCAGGTCTACACAGTACACTACAACATACCACTCACCAATAGATCTATTTGTATCATTACACATCGTATGTTACAGAAGACAATGTTGGATTTTTTAAAAAGATATTTAATACTAGAAATCTGATGGATCAGTATGTGTTTTAACTTTCATGTACAAACAGTTTGAATATGTATGCACTTTAATCAGTACAGTTAATAAAATGCATGCTCTGTTTTATTTCAAATGTATTCATAAGCCTTGTTCATGTTTCAAAAAATAAGTATGGGTTTATACAAGAAAAATGATCGAGTCCTCATAACACGATCACCTTGATAACACAACCTTTCGATTTTGGTCCCAAGGGTGGACGTATTATCAGGTTTCACTGTACATTGTATGTCAATAGAGCAGTGAAGGGGTTTTAATCTCGATAAAATTGAGATTGCATTATAGTCCACTGGTGATTCTGCCCATCTTGTAAAATTTTTCTTAGCACTGGAGGAGGAAATATGCGTAGCATGAAGGGGCTAACCAATATTGTTAAACAAAACAAAAGAACAGTGCACACTAATGACTACAGTTCATGAACAATGCTAAGTTCAGGTGAATGTGTAAATATTTCAAAGTAATCAGCCACATACTTTTCAAGAAACATTCTTTTCAAAGTGTGGAAGTTAAAAATGTTAAGGAGTATACATCTTTTTCCACAGAAGCCAGCTTTTGCATTTTGATTCAAATTTCAACATTATGAAAGAGTGTGCAATGCAAATGCAAGCATTTATACGAACAAAATTGTATTTTCCTTCAATCTGAGGTCTCTGAAAAGTCCACATTTATTTCACATGGCTATATTTCAACCACTGACAAGGTAATGGACAAATACACCATCAAATACATCCGTGCATTGATCTGGTCTACCAACATAACTTACTTGTGTAACATTCGTATTCTGTCCATCAGTCTAGATGTATTTGTCAAAGTTTCAACACCTAAAGAAAACAAACAAACAAAAATAACTGTTCAAATAATAAAGTAAAACTTTAAATTTACAACTGCTTTTTAATTAGGTAGAATAAAATCAATAGCCGTTCACTGATTTTACAACAGAACAGAAGAATATTTTATATGAAATAATTATCTCATGTCATTCTTACCTTTAATTTTTAACGTCATTAAATCAAATTCATGTATTTTGTGTCCCAGACATTCTGTAGATATCACTGATTTCAGATAATTAATGAAGTTTGCTTTGAAACAAGTCTGTAACCAATTACAAATGAAATTCTGTCCAAAATCTGGTATTTTTCCCCAATACCTCACTCCCCTCCCCTTCCCCTACAGCTCATATCATCTTGAAGGATTTACTGTATGGCCCAAACTTGGCATATGTTATGTCTCATAATGTTGGTCTTCAAATTTCTGATGGTCATCACAAGTTGCCTTTAAGATTAACAACAAAATTAATAACAATGATAAAAAGAATCCCCCCCCCAAAAAACCCACTCACTGGGCATTGAGACAGATTTATGCATCTGCGGGTCCTGAGCGGGTTTCTGGGATGGCGGTGTTGGTGGTGACGAAGCCCTGGAACTGTTTGGTTTCTCTTGAACTGGTACTAACTCTTCTTCCTCCTCAGAATTATCGGCCACGTTGTTCATGTGCAGAGTGGTGTCCAGCAGGGAGATGAAATTGTTCATCTCTTTGTTCTCCCTGTTTGGAGAAAATAAGACTCAAATATACAGCAGACCTATCTGCTTGCAAAATCTCATATCAATGAATGAACAGTAATAGAATTCAGTGATTTTTTTTTTCACATGTTCCAACATGTTTGCATTTGAATCATGTTGGGTAAAAATGAGACCCCCCCTTTCAATATTTTGATAATCATACTGATTCACATGCTTAAAACCTGCTTCACTGAAAGCCTGATTGGTGTGGTACAGCTTTGACAATGGTGAGGCACCACAAACTAACTGAAATTCAAACACGTTCCCAGTTAACTCATTGTGCAGAATCCACTTGCATATTTGTTGCAACATTATGATAAAGACAGAGGCTAATAATTCTGAAGCTGACAATATTCTAACACCCTGATTTTGTTCACTGGTATATCATTTTTGTTTCACAGATAAAATATTTTTGACAACAGCTGAAACTGCTATATGACGATAGGTTCAAAGTTGTGAATGGATGAAGGAATCTTGTTGTATGTGATTATTCATAAAAAGTTCAAATTATTCGTTTTCTTTCATATCTCATCCTTATTTGTTAATTAAAGGGCCACTTTATTTATGACTCATCCATCATGAGGCTCAGGTGTAGACATTAAATCAAATATGATATCATTAGTGACACACATCAGATCATAATTTTTTCTCTTACATATTTACTTAATTTTTTCATTTCACAATGATTTTATCCAAATGACCTATGAAAATAATAAACAGAGCATTCTGCTTCAGCTGGATCATTTTGTTTGAGAAAAACTAAATATAATCAAAGAAATATTGACACCAATTATTTTTGAAAATACCTTTTTGCCTCTTTCTCTTTCGAATTTTCTCTTTCAGTTATTTTCTGGGATTCATCAGAGGAACTTGTACTGTCATTTAAAGATGGCTGCCTGGCTGCTCTAAGTCTGGGTTTGGGTGCTTTCATGGGAATCTGATATGCACAAAACAAAGAGAAAGAAAACACAGACAACATAAAATTATTGAGATTCAAACTGGCAACTTGAAAAAGATAGAGGAATAAAGGAAAAAAATCAGTGCTTTAAATTTTGAGATACTTTGGTCACTACAAATAAGAAGACAAAGCTAGAAGTAAAAATAACCAAGTTAGTGATCGTTCCATATGATAATACAATGAGCTTTGCTTATAAAAGTGATGAGAATGGACATAGCCATGCCATCCTTACCACAAAAAACAATGCTAAAAAAAAAGGCACGAGAAAATTACATTTGAATCTCAATCTTAAATTATCAATTCCTAATTTCTTCATCTCAAATGTTTTAAGACATTGCATTTGCCTTTTCTTGTATGATGAGGGGAAACAAACTCACCTCTCTTTTCTCTGAACGTGTTACTTTTTCAGATTCTGTTCTCTCTGGTACTCGCCTCAGTTTGATCCTCGCAGAGTGAGGATTTTCCATTGCTGTGGATACATACAGTGTTCATATGATTGCAAAGTTCCTCAACAATACCTTCTAGGAACATTTTCTTACCCAAAATGTCATTTGAATAACAAACAATTGCTCCATAAAAGAAGAAAATTCATAAACTGAAATGTTTCTCATCAATTTCTTCTCTAACCATTCCTTATCTGAAATGTCATTTCAGAAGCAAATGCTACAAGAGAGTGGAAATTATATGAACACAGAACTTTTAAGGATTAGTACAATCATTTCTTTCCATTTCTGCTGTTTTGTGATTGTTCATGTTTTTGCCATTTAAGACTACATCCAAGAATCAAAACTATACTGTAAATTAGTCTGCTTTTTCCAATTCTCATTTCAGTGAAACCAGAAATTCAATATCGTATCACTGATCATGTTGTTTTTTTTTCCTCACATACAGTGCAAAAGCTCAAAGAAAGTAATTACTTACATCCTGCAGTATCGCCCTTCTGTTGTCTTCTCCTCTGTCTGGCTGATACATTAGGTAAGCTCTGGACACAGAGACAAACAGAATAGGATCACAAAATAATTCTTTGTACCATGTCCATTACAGAAAAGTTTCCAATCGAGTCTCCCTGTTTTTTCTTTTTACTCTTATATATACTGGCATATAGGTCAACAAAACAAATAGACGAGGATAGCCCTATCAATGTCATTAAGGGCATGTGCTACTAAAAAAAAACAATTTCACCATTTCAGAAGAAAAGACTGTTTTTGCATCACATACCTGTTCACTGAGTTTCTAGGACATGGCAAAGAAGCAAAAAATTTTTGTCATCACTATGTAATAATAATGATGGCCATTTTGGATTTTTATCACACATTTTTTATTTGCCTATAACTTTTACGTTTTTTTGTCAATTGCTCTGAAACTTGGTATGAAGCAACCAACATAGGACATATATACATCTTTATATAGAAGGATTTGAAATTCGCTAGTCCTGTCTCTCTGGCACAACTTGATGATCGTTTATGTATTTATTTTTCATTAATTTTCTTTATTCAATAAGCGATAAAACAAAAATGAGTAAAGATGCTACATTTTTGTTCAAAACAAATCTTTGTTATATGATGGCAAAGTAGCCTGGGAAAAGTTATCCTATTTAGACAAAAAATAAAAAAGTAGTACATATTTTTCTGCAGAAAAATAATTTTTGAGAAAATCCAAGACAAAAAACAGATTTTTTCCTCAGTGTGAACCTCAAAACTAAGACAAAAGCATGAAAAGGAGACTTTCCTCACTTTCTCTTTACATCCTGCCACAAACATGTCTCATGTACAATGGATAAAGAAGCGGAATTGAAGTTTTTCAATTTGACCCAAAAACTGAAAATGTTTACCTATATTTCCCCACACATGCCCTTAAATGCAGGGCCCAATTGCTGAAGAGCTGTACTTTGATTAAATTGTTTCTCCTAAGCTGATCAAATGCAGTAGATCTTTTTTTTTTTTTTTAAGTCTTTTTTTTTTTTCCAAAGATGTATATGCATCAAACAAAACCACAACAGTCACTAGAAACTATACATGAATTAAATATGGTAATATCACTTCATCAAAACATCAATGATATAGTGTAAGTGGAGAAGAAATAAGCAATACTAAAAGAGCTTATGGTCACAAGGATCTTCTTCAGATAAGATATGCTATACCTATATAGAGATGTGATGTCAGTCACGGATGGTGCAGATGGTAGCTATGAGACTAAGATATGAATGACCAAGAGGAGGGGATGACACAAAGATGAGAGTCACATAGATAAATCAGGGAGTCAAACTGTTCTCAGCAAAAAGTTGGAAAATTTTGCATGTAAACTATAACTAATGTATGTAAACTATAAGTAATGACCAAAAATATTATATTATAATGTGTAATGTTCTCAATGAGATAGAATTTCGCCCTTAAAACCCACTGCACACTGAATGTTAGCTTTCACTTTTACCCTGGGTGTGTCACCATCCAACCCATTGCCATTATCTTCTTTTGAACTTGACACACTGGAACTTTTGGAGGAGTCAGTCGACTGTGGTCTGTTGTCTCTATGCTGTGGAAGGCCTGAGCTTTCCTCCACTTTGGGCACTGGCAAGGGCCGAGATTTATCATCATTTTTCAGGCGAGGTTTCTGGCAACAAAAGCAGATGGTATCTTTCTTGATGCACTTCTATTTCAGATTATTTCTCCAATACTGTTTTTTTTTCTTCACAAGCCCTTAAGCAGACAGACTCTTAGGTGGATTGAAAGGTTATGCAACCCCATCTGACCACTGTCTTGACTGATATAATTAGTTGATCATTACCCTTAGTTACGGAACTGTCTTTACAGTTACCACCGTTGTATGTATGTCTATGTGTTGTAATTGGATGTTCCTGACCTTTCTTGGTGTATAATTTTAATAGGTGTCTAGTTCCTTTGCAACATCAAGTGAAACCATGATAAGGCTGCATATTTTCTTGGCGATAAAAAAGTTGTCTATCCTGAAATGTCTTTAAAGAATTCAGCACTTTTCCCACATACCTGTGGTTCAGGAAAATTCTGAGCAGCAGGTTTACTCTGGCCTGTTGGTGGTTTTCCCACACTGTCTCTGCCTCCATTTTCTTTGTTGTAACTATCTTTTTCTGGGTCAGCTTCTTCAGCTTTATTATTTTTCACATGATTCTTTAAAAAGTTTTTCTTTCGAGGTGCGTTTTCTTTCTTGGGAGACTGGACCTGTGGCAATGAGAGAGAAACAGATCCAAAAGTTGCATATACTCCAAAGTAAATTAAAACTGGAAAACTTTTGTCTTTCCCGTCCCAGAATAAAAGCAACTTACTATGAAAGGATGTGCTCATTCAACTACTGCAGTTCACGTTTCAAGAGCTATTTCTTTTCTTCCATAATAAGGATGACTTGCTACTATGTATTCTCTGAATTATCCCATTTCAATTTATGAAAAATAATGTTTAAAAAACATGATGTCAGGCAAACTCGTACAGAGTGACTGCAAAACAAAATATAGGAATGTCATTAAATGAAAACATTCTAAGTTGGACAGCACAATGATGATCTCATAAGAAACTGCAACAATCAATTTTAATCAAGTGTTTACTACTGTATCTTTATCATAAATGTCTAGGGTAAACAAGGGAAATCTGACTGCCGAATAGTTTTGGAATAAATTTCATGAAAAGGACAGTATTTCATAAGCAGTCTCTTCATTCCTTCCAAAATTACCACACAAAAGTCTACCCCAATCCCAGTTTTGAAATTACCTTTTTCACTGGGGGCAGAGCAGCAAGTTCACCATCCACCATATCAAAAGACAACACTTTAGTGGGCTCTTCAACTTTTTCTTTGATTGGTTCTAAGTCTCGCATTGCAGAATCTGATGGTCTTCTTGCATGGCTTGGTTTGATCACTGGATCCACCGGGACGTTTTCTTGCATCTGATAACAATTCGATAAGAAAGATTAGAAATTTACACACTAATTCAGAACTATTCACTATTCCTTATGCGACAGCACCTACCCGTGGATTTAACCAAGCTGTTATGCCTCACTAAACTACACTTACTTTTCAGTAGATCTGAGATCTGATAAAACTACACTTAAAATATCAGATACTGCCACAGAAGTGGTTTCTCTTCCATCTTCAAGCAAAAAAGTGATCACATAATTCATTTCTGGATGCTTTCATGATGGAAACATATACATGTAAATTTCAAACAACTGTGTAACAAAAGAAACTCAGCTTTTTTGTGAAAAGTCATAATCCAGTGGCCATCGGGTCATTTTTTTAAAAAAATTTTAAAATCAAATTCATATACATGACAAATGATCAGTTTGATATGTTGCTACTAAAGACCTGTTTCTTTCATTCCATTGGAAACACTGCAAATTGATTCAACAATAAATAATACAAGTATTCCTCAGAGATCATTTCATATTATACCTTTGGTTCTTCCTCAATGGCTGCTACATTTGATTTTTTTTCCTCCACCTGAGAACCGCCTGACCCCTGTCTGACTGGTTCAAGTGACGCTGAGGATGCTGGAGATTCTTTGCGAGATGATGAGGCCGAGGAAGGCCTTGATACAGAAATTGACACTTGATTTGTGGAGGACACACTTGGTCGACGGCTACTGCAAACCCATAAAAAATTTCTGTTAAACTGATTAGCTTTGGATAGTTTTCTTTCAGCTTTACTTCCCAGCATAACTTCCTAATCATATAATCAGATATTTTTTTTTTACGTAGCACCTGATTTTCTCTGAGGACAAACAAGTATGGACGATGGCAATATATTTAATTGACTCAGATTTTGTTCTTTTACGTCATATATTCTCTCTAATTTTTAAGCATTGGAGTCCACACTAATCACCAAAATATAAATATCCGATCAGATAAAAACAGAATGTTTGAATAAAATTTCCTTAAATATTCCCCGATCATGTTCAAAATAAAAGGTTTTTTCCCAATTTTCAGAATGAAACTTACTTTTTCTTGGTGTCCTCCAGGAATATTGCAATGTTTCTCTTAATATATGGATCTCTCAAAATACGATTTACACTTGGTCGTTTCTCTGGATCCTGATGTAACATACTTCTCATTAAGGTTAAGAGATCTGAGCTATACTGACGAGGCATTGGAGGCATCTGAAATTTAATAGAATATTCTTGAAAGTGCTCTTATGGATAAAGATTCATATAATCAAAGTAGAGCTATTGATTTATATATTTCATAGAAATTTCTTCTCAGTAAACTGTTTCAGAATCAGCAACTGAACTGGAAAGTTAGGATTTTAATTTTCCATTATTTAAATGATATAACTCCAACAAATGAAAGAACTGGCTGAATGAATAAAGCACAAACTTGCAAGAGAATAGAAAACAAAAACAAAAAAAATTAATGAAATAGGTACATGCTCACAAATAACAAAAAATCATTAAAAGTAGATAAACACATGTCATATCATAGATCTTAATACATTTTTCCATGCCTGTCTAATCAGATCTTGTATAAACAAGCACTTAAATTGTATAACATTCACAAGAAAAATAATAACTTTACAATATACTTTGAAAAATTTAGTCACAGCAATAATAAATCATTAACCATGATTTCCCTGCATATTTTTATGTAAATAAAAGCAAAAATGCAAGTGCCTCAAACTTAAATTCAGATGTGTAACCACTAATATGCAAGAAATAGAATCAAATGTTCACAATTTTCTGAAAGATCTTTACATTTTTTATTCTTTTCTTTTTCTCAATTCTATGTTCGGGCAATTTGCCTCAAGATGATGTTTATCATTGCATGAACAGAACTAATAAAAAATTAATAAATTAATAAGCGAGCAAGAAAAATAATGCAGCAAGCTAAAATACTCCCTCTCAAGTTTTATCTCTAACAACAGCAAATATGTTGACTTGAGAGAGCATGGTATATTCTCAAAAGCAATTTTTCACAAAAAATTAAATCTCTTGATCCATGAATGAAAATGTGAACAGTTCTAGAGTGACATACCCTTCCTTTGAGGATCTTGTACACAAGAGAATTCATATCTTTGGCATTAAATGCATGTTTGAGGGTTGTCATTTCATATACACAGCAACCGAGAGCCCAGACATCCGACTGAAATGATAGTTGTAGGTTTTCAAAATAAATGCAATATCAAAGTTTAAATTGCACTATTGCAAGGAAAAACTGGAAAAAAAAAGAAGACATACCTCATTTACACTGTAAATTTCCATAAAACAAATGTTAAAGCTCTTTTCTGTTTTCTACATGATGTGCATTAAATATCAGATGTTTTGAATATAAAGAGACAAAGTAACTGTCCCTGGTAAAATACAGATAATGTTCTAAACAATCAAGCACAGTAGTGATTCAGGTGGGTTGATATGACTGATTCAGCTTACCTTATGATTATAAGGCTTGTTTGAAAATAGCTCTGGACTCATATAATATGGAGTGCCAATAAGTGTGGTCGCCATGTCACCGGCATTTTCTAAAACCCTGTGAATAATGATATAACACATATGTTTCCTTATAATCCAGTCAATATTAAATGCCTATCCATAGAAGCAAACAAATGAATCTTTGGAAGTAAGATAATTTATTTAACAGCCCGTGCATACCACTGTAAGTATACAAAAATACATAAGGGTTCTTTAATGCATTTTGTTTTGCATGAAAATATTGCAGTAATGTCATATCCATGGGTATAAAATCAATTTCTTCAGTCCACAGGCATGTTCATTGAGACCCATTCAGTTTCTCTATAAATTAAATTACCACCATGTAAAGCCAATAATTTTTTTTTCTATTCCACCTGCCATAGTTTTGAGAATCTGAGATTTGAGGGCACAGTCTGTCTCTGACAGTAAACTCTTGATTCTCTGGTTCAAACAAATTTCTTCAATCTCAGTTGATACAATAACAGCATACTGCAAAGATTTTTTTTTTTAAATTAAATTTTATAACTTACCTGGCAATGCCTAAATCCCCCACTTTGATGATTTTGCTTTTTGTTAGAAATATATTTTGAGTTTTAAGATCACGGTGTAGAATATTCCGTTCATGCATGTACTGGAAAAAGAAAACAATGAATCTCCACATGATATTGGCTTTATGGTAATTCATGGTTATTTTTGAAAAATCAAAATTTTTAAAGATATATCACAAACTGTGAAAGTGAATACCATCGACAAATGATGATTTGATTCATTATTGCAGATTTACATTTTGGAGGAACAAACTAACAAACAAAAAAAAAAGAGTTTTGAGATATATGTATTCAACACACATGAAAACCCTGAGTTTCTAAAACACTTGCTTTGTAACTTATGAATTCCATAGTCTATATTTTTATAGAAAAGGAATAGAAAGGTAAATGATGGTATCCCTGCTGAATGTTTCTATTTGTCTTTGTACTTTGATTTCTCAAATGTAACAGGAGAGACAACAAAAAAATGATTTGTCTCCACATTGCTAGAATCTGAAATGTGAAGACATCTATGAAACTGTATTCTCAAGGTACGTTCACTTTTCAGGCTCTAATAATACTGAGACGAATCAGAAATCGGCTCCTCCTAATCTTTCCTCTTAAATTTGAGAATTCATACTTTGCCACATAGAGACATTAAACGCTGATATCTTTCCTCAAAATGAAATACATAACTCTTCAAAGATACATGAATAAAATAAATGAAAAAATCCTCACAA
Organism: Peronia peronii; assembly: GCA_039654565.1. Lineage (NCBI taxonomy): Eukaryota > Metazoa > Mollusca > Gastropoda > Systellommatophora > Onchidiidae > Peronia > Peronia peronii. The sequence continues at coordinate 827,969 of JBCEWB010000021.1, forward strand.
CTGATTGTGGAAGAACAACTTCATATGTGTAAATTTTCAGTTTATACCAAATTTTATGATAAAGAATTCATTGACACTATTAGTATTAGCTACTAGAAAGTTTTGTACCTGTAAAGCCATGGCTATCTGAACAAACCATTCCACCACCTGCCGTTCTTCAAGTGGCATCCCTCTCTGCTCTTTCAGTCTTGCATACAGGTCTCCTCCCTCGCAATACTGCATAGCAATGTAAAGAAAACCACTGTCTGTCTCAAATGAGTCCTTGTATGACACTATGTTGGGATGTTTCAATTTTGACAGCAGCTTTGCTTCTTGCTCTGCTGATTTCCGTTCTCTTTTTGATGCCTTCCCCAGGTTCATCTTTTTCAAAACATACTGCAAATAAAAGAATGTACAATGGCATACAAACAGATTCATCTGTATAAATAACCCCGACATGAAATATTATCACAGACTGTAAAGCTTGGAAGAACCTGAGCTGTACAGAAATAAGTGCTAATAAATAAATGCTCTCTATTATATTAAATTCAATCCACTATTACTGAAAGCTATCAATGCGTGATGCACTGGTATCACTCTCTGCATGATGCAGATATGAAGCTAGTCTTATAAAATATAGTTTGAAATAAAGAATTAACTAACAAGTGTGAGAACAAATTCCCATCCATTCATACTGTGAAATATGAGGTACAATTGTTCATTATTATCCTTTTTCTTATTTTTTACAATCTGTTTTTTTTTTTAATGTTCCAGTTCCAAGGACACATATAGTCACATTTTTAGTTCTTTGTCTCTTCTTTGTCTACTACAAAATTCTAACAATCTTGAAGACACAATAATTACAACTTACAACATCTTCGAATTTGGCATGAAGAATTGTAAAACAGGACTCATTATTCCTATAGATATATTCATAAACAAACCAAAGTTCATGCACTTCATGATTCCTTCCACAATGCAATAATCAGTCAGAAGGCAATGTTAGCAGATTTTTTCAAAATGCCTTTTTCATCACAATTTCATTATATCTTCATCTATTTAAAGACAACCTTCTATAACACTAAAACAACCCTATTTCATCACTTCATTCTCTAAAATTCAATTTTGTTCATTTGATATAAGTTCAACTCAGATAACCATATATAATTAAATAAATTTCAATTTTCTTGAAACAAACTTTCCATGGAATGAGTGTTTTGTCAAAGTATGCTAGAACTCTTGCTAAGAGCTTCATCTAAAACTTACAATCTTCAACAATATAAAACATCAATCAAAAATATGTACATACTGTGTATCTCTGTCAATCAATTTCACTTATATTTAACTGCCATTGTAGGTGAAATTCAGATCATCTATTGATTTAGAAATACCAGTGGAGTAAAATTATCAAAATTGTAATGTAAAATAACCATATACTACAACTATTGCTGGACAACACTAAATGTTCTCATTAACCCACCTGTTTCTTATCCTTCTTGTGTTTTGCCAGCCACACTTCACCATAGCTCCCTTTCCCAATAACTCTGATCCGGTCAAAGTCATCATTCCCCATTTTTTATTGAATATCCAATGACTTTCCACCAAAAATTGTTAAAGATTTAGTAGGCAAACATTAGCAGTTCATCATAAATCCACGACAATCCAGTATACTAAGTTCACACTTGATTCCATGAAGTCTTTGTCTATGGCACTGCTTACATCAACTGCAGATGATGTATGGTGCAACTCATACTAGATCTGTATCTGAGTAAAATATGAAGAGCAAAAAATCTAGAACTGTAATCACATCAACCCATAATGATTTTTAGCAAATTTATAAGTTTCATGAAAACTGGATCTCAAATAGGAAAACATTCATACAACATTTGACTAACTAAATAACATTCACAGCCTATGTAAATCCTTTAGTCAACCTATTTAAAGACACATTACTTCGTATTTCACTGTAGTAGTTAGAAGCATGATCTCAAGTTCTGTTTATTTCAATTAGATTAGAGAACTAATTTTTAAAACCCCGTTCCAAATTGACCATTGAGTGACACAAAGAAAACACTGGCATTTGAATAATATGGCACGGTGCCATTTTCGATTAACGAAGATGGAGTGGTTAGGGTGTGTGCTAGATCTATTTAAATAATGCATTGAAGTATAGCAGTAGAACTAACACAGAACAAGTCTTGTTCGCCTGTCTTTGTCTTAAGCCATTGACAACAAAATTATAGCTGCAATCTTTCGGCGTCCCTATAATTAACAAATTGTTTCACTAACACATCACTCATGATTAAATTAACAGTTACACACAGTTAAGTCCGTTCGAAACATTCGGTTTTTGCATTTCTACGCATTGGCAACACAAAGCCGAATGCAGATACTTCCAGGGGTGTTCAACCAAAACATTTCACTAAGAGGAAGTGTACACATAAACTTGAACTGTGGGAATGGTTTGACTTCTCTTGACTCTTCCAGCCTGAAGAGTGAAATCCCTCAGAGGGAGACATCATTGTCTGACAACATTGCCATGAAAACTAATTATAGTGCGTAGACTTGGATGAGTTCAACGTTTAGTGGACTGGGACCAAATCATGGAATTAGAAACTAGTAGTTCCTAGTTTCATGTACCAAATACAACAGCTAGGACTCACTGAGATCACTTTATTATTTAAATTTTAAATCATTTAAATTTTTTTAAAAATCTCATTTAATTTAATTTGAGTGACGTTGTCACAAAGATCTTGTCACTGCCATACCATATTATTGCAAGAAAGCTAAGTTGGGTAGATCTATCAGATAAATTAATCCTTTTTTTTTTTTTTTTTACAGGAATATCTTTGATAGATTTGCACCATGGACGGTGAAGTGTACTTCATTTGGTTTCTCCTAAATTTAGTTGGCATCAAGTTTACAAGCTTTTTTATCCTTGCACATCGAATCAATTGTACATTTGTCCTTTAGATACCTTTACAATTCTGATATATGACAATGCAATCCGAAAGTCCCCATAAAACGTGCACTAGATTCTGTCCAGTAAAATAGCAATAATAGACATATGAATTGCCAGTACTTGCTTGTTTTAACTCCAATTCAACATAATATTTGACGGTAAATTATTAAAGATGAATGGCCAGAAGAAATAGGATGCAGGTTCTTTTTCATGCCCTTTTTTAAAACAAAATGTTAATGAGTTCCTTTTCTCATATCATTACTATCGTATGCCTACTATGATACATACGTACCAGAACATAAAAATATTGTGCGCAGCACGACTGTGCACCACTAATGACCCTTGGTTTATGGTCCTGTTGAATTAACAATGTGAATCTTTCAGGAATGACTGGGCCCGAGATCGGCCTGGCAAGTAAGTTAGGTCTACTGCCTGGAATAAGTTATCAGTTATTCTGGTTCATGTATGAATCAGCTATTGTTTTCTGGGTAAGTGTCAGACAAGTCATTCAGAGCCATAGACACAGTATGGCCTATACCTGTATGTTTATGGTCAGAGCAAAGATGTGAGCATGGGATTTACATTGACTTACTAAGTTCATGAGGCTGACGACAGTAAGATAGTGCCGGTACCATATGTAATAAAGAGGGAAGATAGTCAGTACAGTCATGTACAACTACAGACTACAGGAAGAGATTCACTGCCGATGTAAATAATAATGAATAATAATTATGGTGTCCACAGCCCATGAAAACAAAAAGTAGTATACACTGTGACTCACAGACAATATTCTAATGGTTGAATGCATAAAGGGATAATATTGGTATACTCACTCTCAGCTTTGACAAAAAAAAAAAAAGGCTATTTTAAAGGCCTATCAATGGTTAATTACATAAACGAATAATGGATTCGTTTTTTGAAAGACAACAGATAATTTACTACGGTATTTAAAAAGCAATAAATGACTGTATAAGTGGATTGTACAAATTATAATATGTTCACACCATCGCATATAGATCTAGATCCAATCCGTGCTTATGTTTACTTCCGCGTTTGAGGTGTGACCCCACGAGCAAACAAAAAAAAAAGGAGAGGGAGGAGGGGTAGGGATGAGGGAGGGAGAATACTTTGTAAATTTGTAGATTTATTATTTCACACCAGGCAAAATTAAAAGCTTCATCCTCTCTTACAATGATAATCTACACGGTCGGCCAAAAATAGACGAACACTTTTTATGTGTTTTAAAACATTTTATTACAATTAAATTTCTTATTTACAATCAAGTTAGTTTAGCACTTTATTTACAATCCATGAAGTTTAATCTTGTAAATGTTGAAAATGTTTTGAACTGGTTTAGAAGAACAGTTTGGTATATTTTGATCTGAGCCCGACACGTGTAGTTAAACAACTGTTGGTCTACTTGTGCCCACTCTGTATTAATCTGTTACATGTATTTGATTTTGTTTTACCCCACTTATGTTGATGAGCGTAGATATGTCCATGAATGGTGTTCCTTAGACCACATGCTTAACACTTTACCTTTTTCCTTGTATCTTTTGATGGTATGTCTATGATGACCGTTAAAACTTCGATCTTCCTTTCATTTTCAAATGTCGGTGAAATAAATCTGTTTACACTCTTGTCGGGCCCACTTAAAAAATGGAATGTCTCACCCCTTGACCCTCCCCTTACCGACCTTGCCCCCCCTCCCCCTCTTTTTTTTTCCAGCGATGCCTTTGTTCCTCCACTGAGTTCTTTGTCCGCCAAGTAAGACCTATATCGAATAGTAATCACTGTATCTGTTAACATATCGTATAAAAACTTTAGATCTGTGTTCCGGGTCAGCGAGTCAATGATCACAGTAACAGATTAAGAATTCGGGTGGATCGACCGTCGCCTTTCACTTTTTCGTAGGACTCTTTGAATGTTTAATTTTGGGTTTGTTTGTTTTTGCAGTTCATGGCAAATAAATGTGTCTGGCCCTGAAAGTGTCAGGTGAAAATACTTGAATGTGTGAGTTTCTAAAATTGTTCGATTTATGAGATCACAATAAGGCTAAGGTGATGTGATACGAGCATGATGTGATTAAATTGCAGGTTGTTTGGGAGCAGCTCGGACTCAACGTATGACGATAATTTTTTTTTTACCACATCGATCCCTTGGCACTTGAAGAGTTAATTTATTTCATCTATCATTTATAATGTGACAGTAGAAATGGATAACACAATATGATGATAGTTAAATGTCCCCATGAGTGTGTTGCATTCATATTATTTTTGGCCTTACATCAATGTGAATACATATTCATCAGAACACATCACCAGCTGATAAGAAACCCTTCCTTTCCTGATAACTGATCATACAACATACATGTATTATGACATCGAAAATACACAATATCAAATAATAAAATGGGTACACATAAGGACGGATATTACCTTACGCCAGTTCTAGATTAATGACATACCATTTGTGACCAGAGATGCCATGGTAGTTTCCCTATTGTTCCACTACAGACAATGTCATGGTCAGAACTGCATAGATCTACATGTAGTTTGTTTTGTCAGCGACACGAAAGCCTTGCAGGAATGCACGCGACACTGATACTGATAAAATTTGGCCTATACCACGCGTGGACATGTCGGTTATCTGTAGTCTTACTCTTACGCCTGTTTTCATCCAACAGCCACGTGAATCTGTCAACGAGAAATACAGGCCTGGTTTATTGATACTCCATTTACATCCGTTAGATTGGCTACGCCTAGAATGTATACGACTTGATGCATTGACAATTAATTAAATTAGGTCTACAGCAACATTATTTGAGAGGTGGACATGCACATGATAAGCGTACTAAGTGATCAGATCTTGTAAGTGAACATCAAACAGCAAGAAACGTAGAGGACTTTGTTAGAATTCACGGACCGATTCACTGTAGCCTGTGTATCCCTCCGCCCCCCCCCCCCTTTTTTCAAAAATTGTTTTTGTTTTGTCTAAAACCATAAATGTGTCAGACGAATCTGTTCTAATGACATTCATTAATGCTCAAAGAATGTCAGACTTAAATGACAATATTATAAGACAAGTATCATGTCATTGTATCATTATTTGGACAAAAATTCTATGGTAAGGTATAATGAGCGAATCTTTGAACAGATAGCTCCGTGACAACTTTAGGGTTAATATTATAAAGGCTCCAACGCATTGACGGCCTTGACCCCAATCACAAAAGGTAAATAAACAATAGGTTCACCAATAACAATAAAGCAGTATAGTCAGCCCCAGTATCACGTTACGTTCCCACAGATAACCAATTTGGCGTGTAAGCAATGGGGAAACCAATCGAAATCGAATCAGATATGCCATGAAAGCAAACAGAAAGTCCTATAAAATTAAAATATTGCAATAGCACAGTACAACATTAGCTTTTTCATTACCACGGAACTCATTAACAGTGTGACTTGCACTGTGCATGCATCTATTAATTGTATTGTGTTAATTGTGTTAATTTTTTGTTTTCAAATGCATTTTACTTACAACAGAAAAGACGGTGGCACATGTGCGGGGTAGGAACAAGGGGTGGGCTGTTGTTTCCCAGCTGATCAAACATGGTGGACGCTGATCCGTATGTGAAGGTAGGCGACGGTAAAATGGGGAGTGGTGGACTAGATTAACTCTATCTATCTATCTATCTATCTATCTATCTATCTATCTATCTATCTATCTATCTATCTATCTATCTATCTATCT
>JBCEWB010000021.1:834759-868317 GCA_039654565.1 Peronia peronii
AGGGTAGAGTACTTCCAGACCATATTTTAGCCATTTACAGATGTTTCTTCAATATAAACAGTATATTTTCCAGTTGTGCAATGATTATAGCATCTTTTAAGAATAAATGAAAACATGTCATCTTTGACCCAAACTGATGATTTTCTACCCGCGAGCCCCCGTAAATAAGATGATAAATTGTGGACTTATTTAGAGACTCACTTTTTCAGTTTCTGTTATTGAATTGATAAGAAACTTTCGCTGATCTTGTTTCCTCATGCTTTCTTGTATGAAACCTATGTAAATAGCCTAAAAGTAGTGTAAAAAAAAAAAAAAAGAAACCCGTTTCCTGATTCGAAGATTGTACTTTTATCTTTTCAGTTACACCTATATGAAACCTACATAAGAAGAAAGACAGAAATTTGTAGCAATTATGATTAATTCTCAAGCATCAGATGAAATTAGTCTTATAGGCTGCCAATGTTATTTTTAGTTTGTTAAATTTTTTTTTCCCTTCCTTCAGGTGGAAGATGTTGTCATGCCTTATCTAGGAGCATTTGCTCAGTTCAGAGAGAATGTGCGAGGTATAGCCAAGCAACAGAAAGGTAATTTTTTTGCTCCAATGCCCCTCATGATTTAACTTGATTTTTTTCTTAATGAGCAGACAGAAATACAGACTTTAGGGAACTGAGAATGGGACTAATACACATGTACTTTAAACAGTTGTTATTTCTCAATTCTAGCACAGAATCAAAAACAAAACTGGAAAAAAATTTGGTGAACTATCTTAAAGTTTCTGTCTTTCCCATTACAGTGTGATTTGCAGAATATTCATGTCAGTCATCTTTTTATTTTGACTAGATTTGTGGAAGGTGAATTCTATTAATTATTACATGTATTTTCAATTTTAAATTTAAATCATTAACCCTCTGTTGCAAGCTCATTTCCCATTTGTGGCTCGTGAAAAATATTTGATGTTTAAAACTGTAAAGGAGTTAACAATTCTGGCTATTGCTAACATAGTATCATTATCAAACACAGGTGAGGGACATAGGATATAAAATATAACATACGGTGTCCATCAACAGAGTATTCACACCAGCGGTGCAGTAACATATGACATATATCAACAGAGTGATGAAGGAGTTAATGTTGTGCCAAATCATCATCCAAAATGAGAATTGAACTTATGTTACTTGTCTTTCATTTTCAGCTGTGGACATCTTGAAAGAATGTGATAAAGTCAGAGATGATACCTTGCCAGATTTAGGAGTGAGGTTAGAGGATCACGAGGGAGCACCTCCTGTCATAAAGCTCGTTGATCGAGAAACACTCATGAAAGAGAGAGCAGAGAAAAAGAAGGTAACAAAATTTGTTGAAATTTGCATTTAATTTAATATTTCATGTGAATTCTCTTAGTTAGGATTGTTTTTGCCAAAGCTATAATGGTGAATTAGACAGCCTGAGCGATAGTCCTATGACAATGTGAGTCCCAATGCTGCATTTCTGGGCATCAGGAAAAAGGAAAACATTGACATAGACATAGCATTGAATATGAAGTTTTCACTTCCCGACTCGGATGTTGATTTGTGTGAACAACGGTGAATATCAGACTTGATAAAAAATTAAAACATCACTCATTTAATTGTTGCTGCTCTTTTGTTCATTGTGGCAGACAAAAGTTTTCCAGAGTACCGAGAGCCAAGTTTGATTGCGCAGAACCTGAAATCTGACTGGAAGAATTCATAAGATTAAGAAGGAATTGATTTAATATGTGTGCAGAGCGTGCAATGGCTTTTGTAATTTTACTGGTGATTTACTTTTTGGCATGGCTCATTCAACCACTCATTGAAAGTATGTTTGTATCCTGTGCATGTAATGTGCTCTTTCCATTTGTATGTAAATAATGTATTTTGCTGACAGAATAAAGATTAACAATTTTCTTTTTGAATTTTCTTTGATCATCAGCAAGAGGAACAAAAAGCTTTGGAAAAGGAACTGGCAAGAAAAAAGAAAGAAGCGGAACAGGTAAACAGAAACAACTTTTTGAGCTTTAACTTTTACCCAAGAATACTGGTACAAACTTCAGTTCAAGACTTTTTTGTCTGATTGAAAACATTTTGAGCGTTAAATGGGTGTTCATCAGTGATATGAATTTGTTTAAAACTGCTGTATGAATTCTATTATTTAATTTCAGCAAGGATTGTATGCAATAATGAAGCAAGCCATTTTCCGTAATCAAAATTTTGTTTGCTCATCATGTATGAATTGTTTTCTCAGGCTGCCAAAGAGGCCCAGAAGAGAATTCCTCCTTCTGAACTGTTCAAGGGTGAAACAGACAAATATTCTGCCTTTGATAATCGGGTAAGTCTTAATATCATTGTTAAATATTGCTCTCCACCCAAGTTTGATTTATCAGAAGAGCTGATTTCCACACCTTGGCTTTGTTGTACTGGGAAATGAAAATATCTGAGAAATTTTTATTTTTCAAGATGTGATCACTTTCCATGTTCCTAGAATGCCAAGATGACAGAAGAATTAGCTTTTTTTGTCTCTGTTGTGAAATTTGAGAACTACACAGCATATAGAATTATCCAAGGACAGTATGTTAAAATATATCAATGGGTCATCTATCATCATGTAGGGAAATAATTTATCTTGAAGTCCATGAGGTAAGAATTGGACTGTCAGAAGATAATTTTTACTAAATCTGAAAATCCGAGAATTGATATACCTTTCTTTGAAATGTTGTGGACTATACCATCAAAGAAATAATTCTCCTTTGCAGTTGTTCCACTGTATCATTTGTTGTAAGAATGAATTTTTGTTTAACATATTGCACATTATCATTATTTTTGTTTTTTCTAATTTATTTCATTATTATTATTTTACATTTGGTGTGTGTATATATTTGTTTTTCTTTGCTTGTTTTTTTGGTTTGTTTGCTTGTTTGTTTTTGTCTTTATGTTTTAAAGGTGGAGCACTGTTTACAGTTACAATCGTGGAATTGACACTTGTTGGTTATGATTTTATCATAAAAAACTAAGACATTACCAAGTTCAGCCAATAGAGATAAATAAGTTTCCCTCAGTTGTTTTTGAGACATTTTCTTTTCTACCTCTTCAATAGGGCATCCCTACCCACGATGCAGCAGGACAAGAATTAACCAAAAGTGCTCTCAAAAAGTTGACAAAACAATATGAAGGTCAAGAAAAGAAGTACAAAGAATACCTCAAGTCACAGGGTGATGGAGACCAGAATGGACCCGCACCACAAGTCAATGGCGCATCAAGATAGCTGCTTTTGTACAGTCTGAATCTCCTATGAAGAGACCTGAGCAAATGATTTACAACTGAGTTTGAGAAGAAATCCAAAAGAGGAAAACTGTAAAGTTTTAGATCCTATTTAAAAAAAAATTTTTTTTCAAAATTATACCACACTCATGAACTGTAAATGTGTTTTGAAACTGTGTTCCATTTTTTATGAAAAGTACACTTTACCTATGTTGTTTTAACATTTATTCACTAATGTGATATTTTTTCCCTTTTTTTTTTTTGAGAAATATGAACTGCAAATTGAGGAGATAATGTAAAGTTTACTTTTGCACTGAGGATTTTTTAATTATTTTTTTTTTTCCACAAAAACATTGAATATTACTATTTTTAGTGGCGGTCCTTATCAAGAAACAGTAGTTTTTGAAACCTGATCTATACGGTCTCAGACAAAAACAAAGTAAAAGTAATTCAGAAAATGGTTCTGTGGACGGACCATCTGCTCCAAGTCCAGCTCAGTTGAACATTGATGTCTTGAGTTGTAATATTATTAGAGTACAAGTCACTATTTATGATATTTGTGTTGTATTATACTACATGTTGCCTGCCTTGCGCTGTAGAATAAAACCACCCTGCCACTTCAAGATTTAATTTTGATTTTCCTTTCAATTTGTAACAAAATCCAAGTGAAGGGTAGGAACAAGTCACCACATGCATCTTTTCCCATTGGTTTAGTCCTGTTGCGTGTTTTTTTTGTGATTAATTACCATTTATTATTTTCAAAATAAGGGTATCACATTAAAGCTTTCATCTATAGGTTACCTTGATCTCAAACTTTTCTCTAATATGATTAGCCAGTTTTCATACAGAAATTTAGTTAGCATGATGCAAAGTCATTTTGCGAACACAAGATGCAAATCAGAAGATAAATAGTAGATCCACAGATTAGTTTTGCAGATTATCTGCCCCTGACTCACTCTCCCAAAAGAGGGACTCAGTCGCTATGAGCATAAAGGGAGATCATTTTGCCCAACCCTATTACTTCCCTTTGCCAGATAAAAGAGGTGTTGGGCAAGCAGTGTAAAGAGGAAAAAATCTCTTTACTTCTTATCATTTGAAAAACTGATCTCTAAAAAATTTGATAACATTATAACAATAAGAGGAAAACATTCTCTTTATGCCATAATTTTTGGGAAAATTTTTCATGGTGTATATTTCAAGCAAAGGGTGCAAAGTGTTTTTGTTTTTGTTTTCCTCTTTGCACTTCTTGTTCAATTCCTCTTTTTTGTCTGATAAAAGGAAGTAATAGGACTGAGCACAATGATCTCCCATTAAAAAACATTGTCAGCATAAAATCTCTTTTATATGTAGAGGTCTTTTGCCAGTATAATGCTACATAGTAATAGCTCTGCCTGTGTTGATTCACTTCTTTCGAGCATATGTGATGAACTTCCTGGAATCCAGTGTACAGATATGTGAACAGTAAAATATTGTCTCCAATCTGGTATGGTATAGAATGTATTTATTAATATCTCAGCCAGATCTAACTGTACAAAATTTATTTCCTTTTCTTCAGGGCAAATCCCACTGATGTGCATCCACCAAAAACATGCACAATTACAAATTAATAATTCTGTAAAAAAAGTTGTGCAGGAGGACCAATGATCTTGATCCTCATTAGTCACAACATCTTTACCTTTTTCTATTTGTGAAATCATTTGTCAAAATTATTCCTTCTGTATTATTTATTGTGCTTGTGTGAAAGATAATTGGAATGTCAATATGAGTAAAGTGAACCCACCTGTAAGTGAAGTAAAGCGTGTGAGGAAAAGCAGCCTCTCTACAACTGCCAAGTTATTACATGTATCAGAGTATCAGGGTCACCAATTTGAAATATTAGAAAGACAAGTGTATACATGTCCTAAGCATAATTTGCTAATGTCACAGACTCATGTGTTTATATTCAACAAACCAGCTCATCTCTTCTTGAGCACTAACCAAAACTGTGGTTGTAAACATTTCTTACTTTTCATTCCCCTGCCACTGTTCCAGTGTGTGCATTGGTTGTGATCAGAGGAAAATTATCTATAAACTGGCTCAATTTTAATATTGTACTTCACTGCCTGCTACATGAACCAAGTATTGTTAAATTTCACAGGCTATAGTAGACAAAGATCAGCACTATCGGATGGAAAGATGACAAATAACATCATTTTGCGAAATTGTGCTTAGGTGCATGTTTAATCCTCACTATTGCCAGACTGATATACTTCATTATAGCTGTTTCTTTTTTTTTTGTTCCATTTTTATGCTATTTAAGGGTTTCTGGTTATTTTTGTTTTGTCTTCTAATCTAGATGGCAGATCCCTACAATTCAATTTCCAAGAAATTAAAATATTTTCTTGCCAGTGTCTTTTATTTTTTTTGGTTTATCTGTAATATTTTTTTTTGAAAAGTGTCACAATATAGTGATATGTATTACAAATAAAATAAATGTTAAAAATCTACTGAAATGTCTTCTGTCCTCTTTTCATTTGATAAGGCAGGAATTTCAACAGTTTTGAAATGGTACAAGTTTATTCGCTTTACTTTCAGAACATCAAGATGTAAGAAATAAGACAAAATAATACAATATCATCATCAGGCAAACGTTCACACAATCATTATCACACCTGAGTCAATTGTTTACAGAATCAAGACTGCAGTGTGAGAAGCGAAGACAATTAAAAAGGAACAAATAACCTCATTCATCAACTTTGAAATTGCATCACTTAGTTCACGCAACTTTCTTAATACCACTTTCATCATTACAAAAAGTTTTCTCCATCATCAACATACCCATCTTGCCTCACTAATCTGACCACGATAGCTATAGCCACTAGCATTAAATGACATCACTTCAAACTGTTACATATTCTTAATGTACACGATGTATTTTTGTTCCGTGGAAATACAATACCCTAGTGATTGTTCAACTGTTGACAAAGACCACCAATTTCTAATACAGTAAAAGACAAAAAAAATATTTTTTTAAAATATACTGCCCCGAAGGTCTGCTGATGAAAATCAAGTCAGAGTATAAATCTTATGACTAAATCTCATCACTGGAAATGTTCTTAACAAGCAATATTGGATGGATTTTCTCAGGTTGAGTAATTTTCTGAATTTCATTACCCTCATGTAATGAATCAATCTTTGAATTTTATACTGATGACCCTTAATTAAATTATTCTAAACATAAAAAAGAGAGAGAGAGAATCCATCATAGCAAATGATGGCAGTTCCTGAAAAATATCTCCTACCATGCACTAGAACATTGAAAAACAGGCCTTACTACTGACTTTGTCACCACTGCTACGAATAAAAAATGCATAACAGAGAAAATTAATAATACTTAAAGACTCTCATTAATAGCTTACGTGTTTTCAACACTGACTTGCAATATTTGTAGACTTTCATAATATTTACTTTTCAAACTCATTCCAGCTCTGAGACCATCTCTGTATCAAAATCACATTAAAAAAACTAATCACATCAACTAAACTATCAACAACAATCATAACTGTTATGTGCTATCACTCAAGTCAATAATGCATTCACATAGTCTCAGATTTCTCCCTCATCATCATCATCTTTACGGTTGGCAGGTCGCCCAAGGAACATGATCTCATCTGAGGAAATCAGAAATAAAAAAAAATGAATAGCATCTGTCAAATGTGAGTGCATTAATGTTCTAACTTTAGAGCAGCAGAACTGCAAATGTGCCTTTTGGTGACAAGGTTATTTTTTAAAACAAAACAGATGTTCTCTTCCAATATAATTTTTCAGTGGAGTCTATCAAAACCCAAACATGATTGGCACAAGGTTTTGAATGCCTCCCTTCCATTTTTTTTCTCCAAATCATCACTGCTCTAAGATAATGGCATAAGTTATTTTCAGCACTTCTGAGATACTGACAAAATATTTGCTACAGCACAAGTCATTTCCAGAGTTATACCATTATCATTCTTTTGAATTAATATATAATTTTCTTGTCATGGTTCTTTTTTAATGGCACTGTGTTATAGCTCTCATGCCCAGATATGCCATCTCATATTAGTTGTTTCTAGTATTTGAGGCACGGCACAATGAAATCAGGTGCTCGTCAAACTGAGGCGACCGGAGAAATCAAAAGTTTTTCAACAGTGAATGAACTTTTAATGCATTTTTTTTTCTCACCGAACCTTTCTATGTCAATCTAAAAATGCATTTTAGAGTTAAATTTGAGTAGAAGCCCCAAAACTGTAATTTAGTGGCATGGCCTAATGATTAATAAGGATTAACAAAAGTGATCGGCCGTTTTCTCACTAAATTCAGCTGCAACAACAGGTCACTCCCATCATCTTCAAGTGCCAACCTCAACCTCCACATAAGGTCTAATCAAAATTTTTCCCCACATAGAAAGGGAAATGAAGAACCTTCACGGTGATACCAATAACTCCACATGCTCAAAATTTGACAATAGCCTGATTTCGTCATGTCGCACCTCATATATTGACTTATGCCAATAATGTAGAGAATGGAGAATAATACGATATGCATTTTATGCTTAAGTCATGATATGAACCCACCTATTTAAGAGCCTGTTCTGCCTAAGAACTCACTATGTTGTAAAACAGAAACTTTTCATTATAATTTACCTGCCTAAGAATCCATTGCCCAGTTGAGACAAATGCACCGTGCTAAGTGTGCAGTAAAATGTGGAAGAGGCAAAGGAAACAGAGGTGATAAGGTTCTATGTATGAGCAGGTATAAGTTTAGCTTCCCGACTGATAAGCTGTTTTCTTACTTCGGCGGGTCTGGCTAAGTTTGTAAACACTTGAGTCACTCGTGTGACTATTCGAGGTATAATGTAGCCATATCATGTTTTCATTCAAAAGTGACGCTGTGACATGGATACTCACTTGATGTTTGAGAGAAGCTGGGTACTATTCATGAAACTATAAATTGAGAAAGATGAGGACCTGTTAGATCTTAATTAAAACACATACGCACAATGGAGAAAGCTGTCCTTTTGTTAATGGTGACAATCAACTAATCCTTGCAGACAGGGTAGTGGTCTGATGGGTTGCATAACCTTTCATTTCACCCAACAGCCCCTCAACTAACAGCCTGCTTTTTTTTTATTCCTTGTGAGCTGGTTCCTAGATGAAGACCGAGGTAGTTGATACCGGCATGATGCTAACCCATCTTCTGATTAAAGACTGAGTCTAAAAACAAAAAATGTGCCTGTGTATATCAAGCTGCTAAGACTCAGTGATTGACTAACAGACAGAAAATACAAACCCCATTCCAATTACCAAACAATCTTCTTTTTGTTTACTGGCACATTCTAGTTTTAAAAATTACCTGCATTTATTGATGTGATATTGGTTGATGTGCCGCTGTCATCTGTATGCCTCACATAAGATATGGATCCTTCCACGAATAGACGGTCCCTTTAGAAAAATTGTACAAATGAATATTAAATGTTACACATTTCCTGTTATGAAAGTCGTAATAATTAATAGCACATTAAGTACAGTTGAGTCCACTTAAATCGAACTCTGATTATCCGAATTTTTGATAATTCGAATAAAAACAAAACAACAGATTTTTTTTCCCTCTTCGCGCCTATTAAATGCCTCTCGCATAACTAGAACAGAAACCATCACCACAAGTTTCCTTTCACCCAAACCGGTCAGCACCACCATAAAGGTAAAAATTGGCTTTTGTCTTCTCCATGTTTTTTCCACCCAATGTGGGAAACAAAGAAGATAGTGCTGCAGATGGGGCGAGAGGGATTAGACAATGAATTCACGTGTACTGAGTGTGCGCCACACCACACACAGCTTAAGTAGACCCCATGTGTTCAGTGGGAGTGGGAAGATGGGGGAGTGAACAGCATATGGGGGCCAACATCGTTGAGCAATCGATCGATAATCAAACATCCCAGAAGAGGCTACAGTATAGGTATACACGAGCATGTATTACACATGTACATGTCACAGACTAACTGTGTGGTACATACAGTCGACTGCCCGTGAGTCGAACCCTGATGAATCGACTTTCAGATGGGTCGGTCTTTTTTTCATGGAACCGGTCTAGGTGCTTCGTTACATTACTAAAAATCCAACTGATGAATCAACGTCAACTCATCCATATTCACTAATGAGTCTATCTTGTTCTCCTGTCCCCGTCCTTATTATAAGATCAAAGAAAAAAGCAGCACTTGAGTCAATCTAACTAATCCCCAGCTTGTACGGCACTTCTTCTCTACACATTTATGCTCCTCCTATCACCCGATAGCATGACTACTAGGCTAAACACAACTGTCAAACTGATTCACTAAACAGGATTAAACCCTCTCTCAGACTTTGTGATCAGAGGCCAACAGGCCATTGTCTCCTCCTCCTTTTCACATCTCACCCATGATCTCTTCGACTTCACACCGTACACCTCCCTCCCCGCTGCAAAAGTGTGATGCTAATACACGTAGGAGGGTAGGAAACGTAGTGTCGACAATCGTCTTTGATGTGGGGAATTCTCCGACTGCACCCGTTTCACAGGTGGATCAGACCCCCGGATGTGTTCTTCTCATCGCGGCAAAATTGATCGCCGGATTAGCGGATGGCAAGGATATGGTTACCCCTCCCCTCCTCTTATTTATAGCTTGTGGTTTGGCCGATTGGACCTAGTTACACTATCACTAAGCCAATGTGGTCAAGATGAGAACAGTGAGGTACTGCACCCTCCCCGCAGATAGACTCATATCGTATGTAATGTTTATCATCTTGAAAAAAGTCTAAGAACGGTACCGTATAGAGCGTAACACATGTACAATGTTTTACACCATGAAGCAGTGAGGAGGAGTGTTGGAGGGCCACGAAGTGCGTACGGCGATCGTGTCATGTTGAATGTTCAGGAGGCAGGGTTGGGAGCGGTGGACATTGCAAGTTTACATGACAATGAAACTTAAACGGCTGATGACAACGGGTGTTGATAATGTGTTAAAACCAAAAGTTAGGTAGATCTTACTGAAAGTGAAAGCAAATGGAAGATTTGAAATTTGATGCTCAATCAAAGAATGCGTAAGGGGAAGTACCCATTATAATGCCTGACAAGAGATCACTCCAAATAAGTAGTGCCTATTTTTAGTTTTGTAGTCTTTGGTGAGATACGGATGAGTCGAACTATGGATGAGTCGATCTTATTTTTACTGCACCACCAACATCCACTCATCTGTATTCCACTGTATAAGTGTGGCGGTAACACTATAATAGGGTGTTGCACCTGTGCTAAGATCTCTGTGTTGGTTCTAATAGCATCGTGACGGGATAGGCCAGATTCTACATTGTGCTCATTTCTTTTCATTTTGCGGTTGACTCACATTATTTCGACACCCTCGCAGACTATGTGATGGCTTCCTCTAACTGTTTTCAGAGTTAAAACTTCATTAATAGCCCTTTTCAGAGCTAAAACCTACTCAACAGCCCTTTTCAGGACTAAAACTTTATTACTACATATACCGTAGTCCTTTTCAGGGCTAAAACTACATATAGGCAGTTTTTTTTTTTAAGGACTAAACACTATAACACCATTCTGCCTCCATTTTTCTTTGCTTTACTTTCGCTTTCAAGGCACCTCTTATTAGGGTTAACAATCCAAATACATCTGTGGGCTTGAATTTAAGATAAAGATGAAATTCAGAAGCTATAATATAATGCGATTTTTTTAATAAAGGGAAATAATTCTGTAACAAAGTCATTTATTAATGCCTCATTAGTCAGTCAAGAATTACCTCCCTTGTTAAAACTGGAAGTTGAACTCTCTTTAATCAAACCCATTAGGGTGGTCCCAGCAAATTCGAATCACTCGGACTCGACTGTATTTTGCCTTGAATAAGTCACAGGCACAGATTTCATAATTTAAATAACTGAAATCAATTCCACATAACAGATTATCTCTTCTTGAATATTTTGCTTATTTACAAAACTGGTTATCATTCATGAAATGAATCTTTTAAGAATAGACTAACATTATGATATTTGCACTGTAAATTATGAACAAAATGATGAAATTTTGTTACCTACAAAAATGCATTATTTATTCAGATATTTCTAAAGTGAATGATCCAGGAACAATGTATGAAATATAAATATGAGGGACTGAAGCCATCAACAATATACCCTCTTTTAACTCTGCTGGCAACATTGTCACGCAGTCCTGGTCTGAACACACATATCCTGTGCCAGTCTGTTTTAGTCATCAGTTCACCTGAGATAAAACAAAGGAACCATGATAAGACATCCATTTGTTACTGAATTATATTTTATTCCTGAAAGTTGAACTCCAAGCAAAATAAAGAAACTAACATTGTCCAATAGTTAAGCAAAATATACATGTGCTAAACACATTTTTAAAAACAGAAGTAGAGAATTTTTTAATCAATATTCCACTCTAACATTTGTTACTGTCAGGTCTCTAATCCTAGTCCCAGGGTTGCCAGCCCCCTCATGGTCGAATCAGGGATTTCTCTTTAAAAAAAATTTGGGATTTTCGATATAAATTAGGGATTTTACATACGAACTTGTCTTGCGGTATCCAATCAAAGAATTTTTGGACAGCAGATATTTACACATATTGTCAGATGAGCAGTATTTCTAAATATGGTAAAATCCAGGATAGTACAGAAAATTTTTTTTCACACTCTTTACAATTAATTCCTTTTTCTATTTGACAGCTTGATGAAAGTCAACTCCAAAGATTTTTCTGGTCTAGATCTATATTTGCAATAGATCTTCCTCTTCCCAGCTGGTGGAGGAACCATATACATGTAGGACGTATTATAACAATGAGAGCAATGAAGTGTGACGTGAACAAAAACCAGTTCAATTTATACTAAAGTGAAATCCAGCATGACCGGGATCAATAATTACAGCAATCTAGGATACGGCATAACATTAATGATATCTTTGCTCCCTTCCCTGTTTCTTTATAGCCCTCCTCTCCCCGGCTTTATGGAACACAATGTTTCTTTTAAAGGCATGGTTTTGATGTGATGCCAAGGAGAGCGGGGTTGGATAGGAGGGTGAGAAATCTGTACTAGTTCTTGTGCCAGTGGCATCAAGCTTGCACACATCTTGGGGTTTTGGTTCCGTAAACACGCTTGTTGGCCTTCATCCTTTGAAATCAAGAAACTGCTAATCAGGCAGACATTGCGATTACACAGGCTAGGACTGCATACCCCCTCCCCTTCCTCCCACCCCTCTACTTTTCACTATATGGAGTAAGAAAATCTAGAGAGGAGGCTGCCACTACCCCTGACCAGGGGCCCAGTCAATGCTCATGGAACTAGACAGGTAAATCTAGATAAGGGGTAAGATGCTCGAAGTGACACTGATGATCATGGACAGCTCAAAATGGAGTTACTGGCCATAACATTGCACAAGTGCCCATTGTTCTGGCATGGGAACTGCGTCGTGTGCATAATCTTGGAAAGAGTAAGTTACTGAAAAACTCAGCTGATTGTGATAGTGAACGCCATGTTAAGCCCGATCAAACAGGTAGATCTAGATCTAGGCTACATTTCGGACTTCATACCCACGAGGAAGCAAAAATTTCATAGTTTTGCAAATTCAGAGTTTTTCATTGTTTTTATTCTTATTTAATATATGAGAAATCCCGGATTTTAAGCATGTTTCCAGGTGCCTGGGATTTTGCTTGAAATCTTGGAAAATTCCATTTTTTTCCACAAGGGTTGGCAACCCTGTAGTCCTGCACATAATATATATACAACAGGTGAAATCCTCTGGCTCATGCGCATCACATATTTATACAAATTGGCCTTTCTGTGCTATGCTTGAAACATCCCTGTGATGTTTCTCATATTGTCAACAAAAATTAGGGTCTATTGGACCCAGTTTCACCAGAATATCACATAACACTAATAGGTATAGTTGTATCTAAGTACAAGATCTTTCGATAGCCTACAATTTCTTTCCTTATAATAAGAGCGTGAGAAAGTCCACAGTTAAAGCTGAATCCCGGCAAAACACAACGGAGAGACAAAGAACAGAAATCAAAAGCCACATGACCCACTCAAATCTTCTTTAGTGGTCTGTAGTATGCAAATGATGATGCTGGAGGGGAGTATCAGACTCTTTATTCTGTCATTCATTACTGAATAATAACTAGACACCTTCCGACCACTTGGTCCACTCAGCGTTTCTCACTGACCAGCGATCAAACTATCGAGAGCAGAAAAGATGTAAGTGAAAGCTGAAACAATCTATGCGTCTGTTAGTTCTATATATCAGACGAAACAGCTCTCTTGTACCCTCGTGACATGTCTATGTTAGACCACTTTACATGTTAGTCTATGGGAGTCACGCTGATCAAAGAAGAATGATCTAACTCCGTGCATCTGGGCAGTGATATCTTATAGTCTACACTGAAATACTACAACATGAATGTACATACACCCTTATTTATGAAATGATTTGGTCCAAGGAGTGACATAGAAATGGTCTGTGTACTGGATGTGGCAAACTTCATATCCCTATAAAATTGACATGTATTTGTGAGTTCCAACCCCTCTTACCAATGACTCACATATATATATCTGAAGAAGGGGTGGGATTTGGAGGAGGGATTTGAGAAAGCACATGGTCAGTCAGAGCTACAATATAGACTAGCACTTGTTCTTATGATTGTGGGTAGAGTCGGCCAAGTAAAATCAGAAAACAAAATGCCCTGAGGCTACATATTAGCGCCGACCATTCAGATTGGCAAGCATGCAGTTCGCTGCGGTGGAGCCTTCCGCCTTCAGTCTCAGCACTACAGTTAAGATTTGAACTTAACAAAAAAAAAAAAAAATGCCCGCTATACATGTGTACATATTTGACAGTGGGAGGTAAAAATATAGTGAACATGTTTTGTTTCTCTCCCACCATGCCCCACTTAGCATTTTGCCTTGATTTATTCTCTCATTTTCTTAATTTCTATTTTCATAAATTATTCTGTATTTGTAAACTCTAATGAGTTCATGGGGAGCAATATTAAAGGCAGGTACTTAAAAAATTTACTACCCAAAGCTTTATGCTAACAGCAAAGCACTATTTTGACCCCTATCAGTGTAGTCTGCTTTCATGTGACAGAGCAAGTTTTAGAAATCTATGGAAACTTCTAGATAATGTGTGAGAAAGCCAAATGAAAACAAACCGAAAGCTACGAAACTGAACTACAAAACCAAAGCTGTGGACATATTCTATATACAAAATATTCTTTAAAAAAAAATTGCTACTCATTGTCCATGAAAGTGCATTCTCCAAAACATTAAGTAACAGATTACTAGACTTTGAAGCTTTCTCAACAAATTAACTTCATGTATATAAATGAAATCTGTACCCCATGTCACATTTCATTTCATAATCAATTCTAAAAGAGTTGCTTCATAACATTGTTTATAATTTCAACACTGCCTCACCATTTGATTTTCTGTATAACAAATTTGTGGCTAATGGAAAAATTAAAACTGGATGTTCATTTCCTCTGTGGTCAGGATCCCTCCCTACTCTGCCAATTAAAGTGACTCGATTCACACCTGATGGAATAAAAGGAACAAATGGTAACCGTTACAACAATACACAGTATGAATCAAATTATTTTAACTGATCAGCTCTACACTTGAATTTCTTTACTGAGAATTTTTCAACTTGCCAAGTATACAAAATACTCTATTCCATTTAAAAAATACATTGACTTAAAAAACGTTATAGAAAACAAGGCAAAACATAAACCTGATGAATGTATTATGGCTTGATACAATGATCACAATTAAGCTTACGACTGAAGGTGACATGCAATCAATGGCTGCACTATGTTTTCAATGTAAGAACACCAAGATACTGCTGTATGCTATGTGCTAAGGTATGGTATGAAGATAGGTATAACTCACATCTTTCCGGCCTACGTTTGGAGCCATCTGATGTCTCATCTTCAACTGATGTGTTATCATACGTTGCTGTATCATTTGGGTCAGTGGACATGACTCTGCTGCATTGAGTTCTCAAACTCCCAAGAACCTGAAAGTTTTTAAATCATATATATATCAATTGTCATAAGGAAACAAAATATAATGTAAGTTCAAGTATTGATTTTCTTCCTGCTTAACAACACCTGGAACAATGAGACCTCGCAAATAACGACAACAATGTAAATTCCTGTTTTTTCCTGCTGTGTAAGGTATACATTAAATTTGAATAATGATAACTGAAAGTCGAACACCAGGAATAGCGAGAATTTCTGTGCGGACACAGTCAATTTGATAGCCCTCTGACCTAGTAAAACTCGTGAGACACATGTCCATGTTGCCGGTCCACCTGCCTAGATGCAACTGTCAGGGTACTTTCTTTGTTAGCCTTCAGCCAGCAACACACTGTGGCATTCTTCATAACTAACAGCAATATTGCTAGTACAATAGGGCTTCTGAACATGCGCGCAGGATGCAATACATGTCATGTACACATCAACTATGTGCATGCACGCTATCATTGTGTTCACATTTGTTAAGCAATATTCTACGGCTATGTCTAGGAATGCACTATTGATGTGAGATCTGGTTACCTTGCCAGCAGATACATCTCTATCATAATTTGTTCCATCATGGCTATAAAATGTCAACTTCTAAAGGACATTTAATCAGCAACAACCAGAAGGTGAGTGTGATCAAAACTTACCCCTGACATAATGCCTCCTAAAACAAAACACGACACACCGCATGCGTTATCTATATAAAAATTATTTGTATAACACTTTTATTTTTCAAATGAATATCATAAACTAAACCTGTATTTTTTTTCTGTATGCTGGAATTACGAAATGTCATCGGCTTCTAATTTGTATGTCAGCAGGTTCACAATATTAACCGTAAACATTTCATCTGGGGCAAAAGCAGAAAGACACTTGACACAACAAAATGATGTTGCACTACCCCTTTAAGTGGTCGGAAACCGGTAGGTCGACTCTGGAGATACAGTACCATAGTGATCTATGCTAAAACAGGACTAATAAAGTCCTAAATCAAGACCTCTCTATTTAAAGTGAATCTAGATTTAGATCTAGATTTTATAGGCCTTTACACCAGTGACAATCATATCTTGACCTTGCCTAATCTTGATCCAGATTTAGATGTGATAAAACTGAAGACAAAACCAGAATTAATCATCATTCACACTGACAATCATTGACATTCACTGACATTGATTTGATTAAAATTAGGTCTTGATCTAGACATTCTAGACTAGATAGGCCGCCTAGACTAGAGAGTCTAGATCTGTGTATGACTGAATGAAAAAAAGGAATCGTCGTAACAGCTCACCCTTTTTTGAAGAATACGCAGCATTATGAGCTTGTTTCAATTTCTGCTATTTGGAAATAGCCTGGAAATAACCACTCGATGATTTCTTAACTAAAATGTTTTTCAATCTTTTCCTCTCTTCAAAACTCAATGACCTTTTCTTCGCGCACCATGCTCTTCCTTTTATTTTCCGTAGTGATCTCCCTTAACCAGATCGTCGTACCTGAAAAACGTCGCAGCCATCGGTACTAAATTAAGTCGATTCGTTTAATAATTTAAAAAATATCGTTTACCAGATATTTCTATTGCAATGCTGCTCAGTCATTATATTTTCCGTCTATTTTACCAAACACTGACTCACTTTTTTTATCATATTGTCTTTTCCTTGCCCTAAAAATGTCCACTAAGCCATACATTGCAATGTTTCTCTGACACAAATACTACGACGGTGGAGTGAACTAGGCTGACACTCTTCCTTCACTTATTTTGACCGAACGTCAAGCACAGACTATTTTTCAAATAAAATCTTCTCACCAGTTTAAATTTACTGTTCAATGATTTATCGTATCTTCAGAAGAATGGTCGGGTTTCAAAAGTATGCGTCTGTTTTTCACTGATTCCCTTTAGAGCTCCAAGTTTTCTTATGCGTTTTTTTTTTTTTTTTTAAATTGAAATTGAGTGATCTAGGTTTCAAAGACAGTTATGTGAGTGATATCCACAAATACCTTTCATCATGAGGTGCGTCATCTTAGTGAAACGATCGATACATATAATATAACACACGGGCCTAGAACATATAGTTTCGTGGTACCGGTAAAACAACAGTCTTTTTTATTCTTTAATGCCCATAGACAGGGAACCCTGTAGGATGCAAGCCCCAAGTGTTTCTGGCTGTATTAATTTCTTTTTATTTTATCCCTCTCTCTCTCTCTCTCTCTCTCTCTCTCTCTCTCTCTCTTGTACATGTATATACATGTATAAAAAAAATCATTTTTTATTTTATTTTATTTATCTTTTAAACAAGGTTTATAGAACTAAACATTTTATCAGAGAAAATCACAAAAAAGTATGTGAGATCAAAATTTAAATGAATTCGAGAATACCGTACTGCATTCGACTCCAGTCCACGCCCCCGAGGGGTCCAGGGTTTATAAGTAGGTTCTCTGCTCCCACCTGCAGGCAGTGTAAGCCCGCCATCGGTGGGTTGTCTCCCATGGAGTGCCATCCTCGACATTCCAGGGGAGACATCTCTTCTGTCTCTTTCCCCTTGCTTCTGTCTTCTGTCCCGCTCTCTTTCCTCTCTTCTTCTTGACGTGTAAACGTATCTTACCGTGTTTGACACAGTATAGCCGTAATCGTGCTGATGTGTCGTTAAACCCCAACACAAACAACAACAAACAACAACCCCAGTCCTCAGACATAAGAGTAAAACTAGACCCCGTGCGCATGTACCATTTCCATCCGCGAGACTCGGGCGGCTGAACTATGGGAGCCGACCGGGCTCAGAAAAGAAGCGCGATAGCAAAAAAATAAAAAACAAAACACACACACATACACATTAAAAACACGGGGCGGGCAAGACTAAAACTCTTCGATATGAGTGACAGATTTAAAGCCTATTCAGCCTAGATGTAGTGTTTTTTTTTTTTTTATTAAATTACGAGAAAATAAATAAATGAATAAATGGTAACAGAACACTAACAGTTGACACAAAAAGAGACTAAAGGAAGGTCTTCTGAAATTTACCACACATTAGGCCTGATGGTAATCAGTACAGTAAGTCAGTCGAAAGAAAGAAGGCAAGGAAGTAAGAAATGAAAACAAGGATGATTTAAAACAAAAAAGGTAAAGCAGAAATACAAGAAAGTCAACTTATTTGAGTTGTAAATGTGAAACAAAAAAAGCGCGCATCTTAATGAGCCATTTTTTCATCCAGCTAGGTTACTTCCCTTTGCCAAGAACAAGAGGTGAAAGGCAAGCACTGCAAAGAAGGAAAAAAGCACCTTTTCTCTTGTTATTTGAAACATGTGGTACAAAAAATATATATATATAAAAAAGTTATCACAACAAGAAAAAAACATTTTCTTGATGTAGTGATTTTTTCAGAATTTTCTGTTACTTATATTTCACATAACAAGCGAAAAAATGATTTTTTCCTTCTTTACAATGCCTGTGTTATATTTCTTGTTCTTGGCAAAGGGAAGTAATTTCCCTGCCGGTCAAAGTGGCTCATTGTTCTCACTCCAGTGTGAAAAAGGACCAGGGCTAGTATTCTTTTTCTCATCCTTCTTGATCTTTTCATGTCGATCTCTCGAGCTTGCTGAGTGAATTGACAGCCACAAAAGAGAGTGTTTTTCTTGCTGTTGTTGTTTTTTCTTGTTTTCGTGACAAAAGAAAAAAAAAAAAAAGGCGACAGGGATGGAGAGGAAAAAAAAAGTGCTTGAAGAGCTAAAGCAGATGCATATTCTTCAGGATGATCTGTTACAACGGAACTTCGACCTGGAAATCCTACCACAGACTGAAAATGCAATGAAAGTAACTAAATTAAAACTTCAAACACAACAATACGTGCTATTATGACGAGACTAAAGTCCTTTGTCATCTCCTTGCATTTTTATAGTGCCCAATGTTATATGAGTGTATAGGCAAGCATTTACATCTACCACATTTACACTAAAAGTAAATGGGATCTTGTTTGTTAATGTTGAATTATGTCCAGGTCCATCTTTGGTTTCTTCCGTTGCACACGTTTTTACACGAGCATCGCTTTTGTTTACCACTCATACATTTACAACTTTAAAAAGTTGTCTTTTTTCAATTTCTTCTTTATCTACATGTATTTTGTTTTAAATCATCTGCTTTCGATTAACTCACTGATTACCATCAGGAATTTCAGAAGTCCTTCCCTTAGCCTCCTTTTCATATCAACTGTTAATATTACCATTTATTTATTTATTTATGTTTCCCGTAATTTTATCAAAAACATTACTTTTATTATTCGGAAGGCATCTAAGTTGAATAGGCTCTAAATGGTACTCATAACGAAGAGTTTTAGTCATAAATTTCCTCCCCAACCCGTGTTGTTCGTGTTTTTCTGTACGCGGTTACTTCCATAGTGCAGTCGGGTCCCTGCCTCTCTGGGATGTCTATGATCCAGTCGCCAAAAAAGCGACGGGGGATTGAAAGAAAAAGAAAAACTAAGAAAGTGGACTGGCTCATGGAGACAGCCAGTACAACACACACCATTCATGCACAGACTCCCGCTTGCCACTTATGATATTCATATATACAAATTATACAGAGTCCGCCCACAAAAATTTTATACTCACACACTTTAGGAAAATGCATACCTCTGTAAGTATAAATACCTCCATGAAATTGAAATTCTCTCAAATTTCTGCAATACTTTGTGCTTTAATTTCATCAAATTTCAAAAACACTTTGTACTGACTACTGTAGTATGACTGTTTTTTGTTTTGTTTTATTTTGTTTTTTCAGGTATGGTTTTTATTTTCCTAAAGTGGGTATACATTTTGGCGGAGTCTGTTACTCTGTATATTAGCAGAAATTAGATCTGAAATGAGCGAAGGTTTCCTCCCAACATATTCTTCTGGACACTTCGTGTACAACTTGAACAGACGACCCCCCTATCTGGTAGAGTTTTTGCGATAGTAGGCTAAGTGATAAAGCCAAGTGGAACGTGATCTTTCCCTGACCTCCTTCCCCCCTCACATGCAGACATGCATGCACGGTACAAACTCTCATGTACTTCCCACTCCTCAGCCAGTCTTCTCAAGACTGACATATAGATCTGTTTCTGTCTAAATGCACATAAATATCATACAAATAGGTACATGTAAGCCCAGATTCTTATCAACAACCATTGATAATAATATTGTAAGGCAGCATATTAGAGAAGTCTTTGCGGCAACGTAGACTTACTCGGTTGTTTTACGTCTTTCAACCTTCTTACTGGTGGTTATCTCGAAACCTAAACTCCCAACAGATTAAATAATGACCAAGTTCTCATTCCGGACTAGGTCGAGCTGGCGAATGACCGAGTTTCCGGAATTTCGCAAAAATCAAGAAAAGAGACAAATCCGCCACGACAAAACAAGCCCAAGCATCGAGACAAGTGGCAACATTTAACATTTGTGTAAGATCGGTAGCATGGACGTATATCAACATATTTTAGAGAAAGAGAGAGAGAGAGAAAGAAAGAGAGAGAGAGAGAGAGAAGTTTTCTTTCTTGACAAGGAAGATTCTATGCACCCATCTTTTTTAATCGACTGACTTTTTTTTTTTAATCGATTGAAAAAACTGGGCGTTTGTTGCATCTAATCGTGAGCATCACAGATATTAATTTCTGACATCAGCTGTACGCTTTTCAAGCTGAGGTAATGTTCTTTGAGTCTATCTTGTTCGAATGCTTTCGTGATACATGTATTTCTGTCTGCATTATGAGTGTGGATGTTTCTTGCATACCGGTACCGGTATATAAAATTATGTCTCATCAACTATGAATGGAATATCCTTTTGAGGAAAATAATATATATCTTATCTTATCCTGTCGTATCATATCTTATCTTATATCAAACGCAAAGGCGTCATGATTGTCTAGGCCTACCACCGGCAGATCTGGAGTGGTCAGCGAAAATTCTTGCCTCTTATATGCTGTAGTCTTATGATATGATTTATGTTTCTCTTTAAACGAACTTTTTCAGCTACTTCGGGATAGTGTGTACTGTAATCAATCAACGAAAGTGGAAATGTGGATTTTCTTATGTTTGATCTCTTGCAAAATGGCCATAGTCAAACCAACTGGCATCTTTAATCTTTTGTTCATAATGTCGGGAAGAGAGAGAGAGAAAGGGCGCGGGTCAGTAATAATCAAGACATTCGTAATATTATTTACACAAGTTGTCTCTGCATGTACGTCACTTTTCAACTCTCTATCAGAAAGATAAATGTTTATCGCAATGTTTGGAAAAAAAAAAAGATAATTCACACTCCCCCCCAATGTCCTCCTTAGCCTAGGCCAGTCCGGGACACAGTGACTCAGTGAGTGATACAGGAGCCCTTGGATAAATTGACGCATGCGCAAATGATTCAGTATCGGGCAGAAGGAAGCGGTCGCCATGTTTGCTGCATCTTCAACCTTGTTTGATTGTGCCCATCCCAACAAACATTGTGGCGGATGATTGAACACAGAGAATCTCTGACAACACGAATTATTTGTGGGACTCATATTTTATTTTGACATCTTTGTCAAAGTCATATATTATTTTCACAGGTATGATACTGTGCATGAGATCTTATTTTAATTTACAGGCGTCTTCGCAATGAGATCAATGATAAATTTGTCAGTATAAAATCAATGCAACCTACTCACCAAAGAACTTCAAATGAAATCGTGAAATCAAGATAGATATCTTTAGATCGTCACATTGTCTCCTCAACGACTGATCGGGTGTTGATCGAAACCTCGTTCGGAATAGATCAATGGAACTGTCAGACGAATAGTGGATAGAACCAATTAGCGAAGTGAAGGATTGGGAAGAAAACTTAACATATAACAAACAATAGACCCCCAACAGTGTTCACCTCCATATGAACATTTTCTTAAATTTAAAATTCGTATAAAATCAAAGTAATAATAATTGGTAGCTGTTGCTGAGAGTATACTAATTCGGCCAACAAGTATGCAAATTATGGATTTTGCTGTCACATACCCCACTTTCCTTTTTGGTGGTGTAGTATTTTCAATAAAATTTATAATTTTTGTTTCTTTTCTAATTAGATCTAGATCTAGATCTAGGTCTGTGGATTTAAAAAAAAGTGAGGAAAAATTAAAATTATTCATAAATGTCAACTGTATGATACAGTAAAATACTTGCAGTATTGTCAGTAAAAAAGAAAACTAGGAGGTGATCTAAATTGTATGAAGAAAATTAGATCAAGATCTAAATCTATATATATATTTTGTAGAAAAATTCCAACTCTGTTCCTGGCCTTCCTGTTTCTTTTTTTTTTTTTTATAAAGATGATTCAGTAGCTCTTGTTTTGTGCTTGTTGGAGAGTGTGAACTGTTTTTTATGTGGTGTCATAGGAATTAGCCAGGACATAGGCCTATGCAATTTTAATGGGTTTCTGCATTATTTTTGTCACCTAAATTTTAGATCTATGTGCTGCCCCATGACTTCATAAAAAACTAAACGCACGCCTAACCATGTTGCTGACAAGACCAGCTTCAGTTCAAAAGCTCAGAAGAAATCATAGAGCATCAGATAAGATAAATTGCAATAGCAGTCCTCACATTTTTTGCTTGATGCCTAGTTAGCTCGACTAGATTTTTTGGTTAAATGTAGTGTGATATAAGTCTGGTATGACACACATGAAAACGAGAGTATAGTTTTAATTCTATGCAGGATCTTTGTGATTGATTCATTTGGTGCCTTATTCATTTTAGGAGATGAAGTTCATAGCGTTTATGTCCTCAAAGGTGACAATATTCTGTGAGTTATTGACTGAAATTTCTGAGACACTGAAGAAAAGACTAAGAAGTGAAGTCGCCCCTGAGTACAATCAAGATCTAGAAGAGTAGCCACATTGGGATTCCATTTGAAAAGCTGATGAACTCCAGCATAGAGCAGGTGCTGTTTTTTCCCTGCTTATCAAAACTTTTTTTAAATAGTAAATCTATTACCAGTGGAAACTTGCATTTAAGTTTTTTTGAAACAGCATCAGTAGGCCTAATTTTCATGTTACATAATTGGACTGCGTCAATGCATCTGATAAAATTTTCTGATTTTTTTCATGAAAAATGTAACATCCCAGATAGGCGACATACTTGACACATTGATTCTTTCATTCGGTTCAAAGCACAAGCATCTCACTTGCTCTAGGACAAGTGTGATAGGGGTTAGGGTGATGAATTGTAGACCACCTGAATTTCACTCAGCTTGACTCAGATTTGAAACAAAAAACGCTTGGCATGAAACTCAGTATTCATGAATGTGACTTCACAAATTGTCTGGGCATTGAATTATAGTGCAGTTTGATGCCAAATATCTCCTTGTAGCTCTCTCAATTAATAAACAGTTTAATCTGATCACAAACATTGATCATGGCTTCACCAGTTAACATTTTGGGGAGGCAAACCATGTGTTCAAACTTTGACAGCAAAGATAGAATTGTTTGGCGAGCGGAGATAGGTGGGAGGAACAAGCTTGAATCTAAGTGATATTGAAAAGAGTGCCATGGAAAAGTGCATGTGGCGCTGCATAGTTCAAATCAGATTGATTTAAATCCAGTGTAACACTTGTGTTGAACTATGGATGTGTTGATATTTTTCCCACTCCCTCAATGACATCAATTTAGGTATAGCTGATTGTATTTTATGTTTTCTTTTGTCCTTCATTTCCAGGCATTCGAAGGCGAACACAGTATTCCTTTATCCCAGAGTGAGATATTCAAGAAGAGCCCTTCTCTTTCCAGCAACAGTTTGATGTCCCTCATTATCAGAAGATGGAGAGTGGAAATAATGTTTTGTAGGATATTCTATTTTGTTAATGTAATTCCTCTAATGCTAATTTAGCTGCATCTTAGCTCGATTACAGAACACAAAGAAACATTTAGAGTAAGAATTGAAAGATCATGAAGCGAAACAGACAGATATTCGAGGAGGAGGAACAGGAAACTTCAGCACGAAGGGGTCAGCGAGTGAGGAAAGTGCCATCAAAATTAATGGAGGATATGTCAAATCCATCAGGAAGTAAAAGTGGGGAACTTGAAATGAGTAAAAACACAGAGTCCCTTAACACTAAGCAAAATAAAAGTGAACATGTTACAGTAGAGTCAATAGGAACCACAAGTCTTGCAAACACAAGCCATGGACATGTTCAAAAGAAAGCTGAAACCTCATCTGCACAAAAAATGCCTGTTTCTAATAAATACTCATCTGTTCAAAGTGTGGAACAAGCTGAAAATTCAAAGTCAAATGTGTTGAATAAGTCTGTATCAGAAACCTTAAAGACACTTTCATCAGTGACGGACATGATTGATAATAATGATTCTTGTCCAGAGAGTGCAGACAGTTTGACAGCATCAGATTATAGTAATCTTTTGACTAGTGATTTGAATAATTTAGGCACTGATGGTAAAACGGATAATATTTCTGTTTCTTTAGACGACTGTAGTGAAGAGCAACTGGATATATCAGAAACTTTCATAACAATCGAAACTAAAGGTGGCCTTAGTTCAGAAAAAATACCATTCTCACAGTTTTTGAAGAAAGTGGTGGTGGACAAAAATTCTGGGAATCTTAAACTGGATCTTGGTCACTTGCTGACATCCTGCACTGCACAAGGAACTTTATCTGAAACAGACCAATCAGAGCTAGACAGAGGAGAACCTGATGTGTCACAGTCACCTCTGCCATCTGTCTCTACTTCTCATATGATTGCAAGTAACATAGCTACTTACAAACCCCAACAAGAATCTCAGACTGATAAAGGGAAAAATGCTACATCATTTGAAAAGCCTGCTCCAAAACGAAGAGGAAGACCATCAAAAATGAAAAACATTAGTCAGACTCCAAAGGAAACAAAAAGAAACTATGCCAGCTCAATATTACAAACAGAAAAGCCTGAAAGCATATCAACAGTATCACTGACAAACACTGTTAGTGTGCCAGGAACTGAAACACAGATGCTAAATAACTCTCCAAGAAGATCCAGACGCACCCCTGCAAAGAATTCTAGGTTTGGGGATGACTTTGTTGACAGTATAACCTTGGGAAAAGTTGCATCCACATCCTCGACATGGAACACACAACTCATGACTTTGGCTTTGGCTGCTGAAAGACACAAAAATAAGCCCCAAAAAGTCACACTAGCTAGAGCAGCTGTCACCAATGTAGAACAGAAGCTAACTAGAGACAAAGATGTCCAAAGTGAAAGTGATACTTGGGATGGTAAGGAATCAGAGATGGAGGAAGATGACAGTGATACAGAATATAAAGACACAGGTGATGAATCACATCTATCGACAGTGGGGAAAAGATATATCAGCATTCAGAATGTGAACACTCGATATAGTTCAGATGAAAAAAGTAAAAGTACAGCAGGTGGCAGTTTGCGAGGTCCAAAAACATTGAAGAAATATGAGCCTGTGGATCCAGTGGTGAAACGGTCATTGCAAGAAGCATTCAAACACTCCACAGAATCCACAGCAAATCTTTTGTTTCCAACAGTAGCAGTTGATGAAACTAGTGACAGTCAAAACACCTCACTCTATTACACAATAATGGAGCCCAAAATGGAAGCCAAAGGACATGGCCTTCTTATTGAAAAATCTCAAGATGAAGTGAGCTTTAAAACTGTAGTCTTCAATGGTACTATACCAAACAATAGTGATCTAGCAAAATTTTCAACATCATATCCCCAGGACAGGTATTTTTCTTGTGATTCATGTGATAAATTGTTTCCATCATCAAACAGCTGGCTTCAACATAATAAATATGTGCATAACAGAACAATTAATGCTTTTGAAAGTTCATTCAACAACACAGCTGGCAAAACAAAGTATTCGTGTGAGTTCTGTGGCCAAAACTTTCCTCACAAATTCATGCTGGACATTCACATCAAACGGAAAAGACACAGTGAAATTAAAACTTTCAGATGTACCCTTTGCAAAGAAAGTTTTGCCACTCACAAAGCTAGAGAGGAACATTGGATGATGTCACATCCTGCCCGCAGCTGTGGACTTTGTGGAAAACAGTTCATCAACATTGTTATGCTTCGTAGGCATATTAACCACAATTGCCATGGTGCCCGTTTTCGGAAAAGCGCGAGCACAAACGAGGCAAATGCTGAGGACAACATGGTTGTTCTGCACAATAACACTGTATCTGGAGAAAAAGAACTTATAGACAGTGAAGCAACTGCAAATGGAAATGATGATGTTGAGGAGACAGTGAAAGAGACAGATGCAAATGATGTTGAAGATGGTGAAGATGAGGATGATGAAAGAGAAGTAGATTCAAACCAAGTGGAAGGTGAGGGCGGTAAAGTTAAATGTGATCTCTGTAGTACAGAATTTTCTACATACTCTGGGTTATGGTACCATAAACTTACTTCCCATCAAGAGTTTTATCCCCTGGGTTACAAAGACAAATTGAAAGAAAAGCTTGAGAAAAACAAAAGTATCTTACTCACTGCGCAGGAAGCTGATTTTCGCAAAGTACCAGAAAGTAACAAGAATAAATTCTTTGTTATACTGAAACCAAAGTGGCCTCCTCATCAGTCTAAACTTGCTATCAGTGTCGAAGATAAGGATTTCACATTCAAGCCAAGTGAACAGAAGTTGAACAGTAACCAGGACTCTCTGCCACACAACAGTTTAGCAGATGCTCCTTCCAAAAAGAAAACAAGCTTTGAATGTTCTCAGTGTGGGGAGACATTCCACTTTGCCAGCAATTACAGAGAACACAGGAGCAGAGTTCATGGTGAATGCTTTGAAGTTCTCCGGCTGCTGGGTGCTTTTCAGTGTACCCTGTGCTCTGACACTTATCCTTGCCAATTCATGTTAGATAAACATTTGAAAAAACACGTTGGAAAGAAACTGTTGCCTTGCACCCTGTGCGGACTTGACTTCCACAAGATCCAGGAGCGAAGAATGCATTGGAAAACAGCTCATCCAGGAATTGGTTGTCCCAACTGTGGCAAGATGTATGCTAGCATCAAGTACCTGCAGAAACATATCTCTCTCAACTGTCAAGATCATTTCCCGCCCACGAAAAAGTTCTTGGAGTTTCAGAAGAAGCAGCACAGTGATTTTGAAA
This sequence comes from Peronia peronii, assembly GCA_039654565.1. Classification (NCBI taxonomy): domain Eukaryota; kingdom Metazoa; phylum Mollusca; class Gastropoda; order Systellommatophora; family Onchidiidae; genus Peronia; species Peronia peronii. Next base: position 862,232 of record JBCEWB010000021.1, read on the forward strand.
TGTCCAAGAGTGAGAAGAAGGTAGAGAAGAAGATTATCCAGTGTCACTTGTGCCCTAAGCTGTGTAGCTCTGTTCATGGCTGGAGAAGACATATGTCAGAGGCTCATGAAGATTCTGGCTTCTCCAAGCTGTCCAACACCTGTATTATTTGCAATGAGCTGGTATATGGATACAAAGCCCTTGAGAAACATCTTCTAGAGAACCATGCTGTAGAATCAGGCTTGCCTGTTGAAGAAGAGGACAGTATGATTGAAGAGGCCTTGAAGAAATGTGAGGTGGACATTACAGCATACAGAAAAGCAGGCAGGAACAGTGCTGAGATTTACCAGGATGAGGAAGGAAACTTCCACTGCCCAACTTGTCCTAAAACACACCCAGATATACGAGCGCTGCGGACACATATAAGGACTCACGTCAACATGAATTTAGAATGTAGCATTTGCCACAAAACTTTCAAAAATCCAACATTGCTCAAGCAGCATCTCCAGAGACACCGCAAAAATGCAGTCTACACGTGTGATATATGTCACAAAAAATTCTTGACTCTTCAAAAACTAAACAAACACCGCAAAGTCCACCATAGCACTGGTAATTTTGTATGTGAACTTTGTGGTATGTCATTTGCTTTGCCAGATTATCTCCAAAAGCACAAAAGATGCCATACAGACAAACGTCCTCACTGTTGTAACGTCTGCGGCAAAACTTTTCGCTCAAAGCCTGAATTGCGAGTTCATGTTTTGATCCATACCAGAGAAACTCCTTACAAGTGTCAGTACTGTGGTCGTGGCTTCTCTCAGAAAGGTAATTATCGTATTCATTTGGCCCAGCACACTGGAGAAAAACCTTACAAGTGTGATCAATGTGAAATTTCTTTTGCTTTGCTATGCCATCTCAAACGACACAAACACACACATGATCAGAAAGTCAACTATCGTTGCATTTGGTGTGACAAGGAATGCACACAAAGAAAACACATGCAGATGCATGTACAGAGAGTACATAAAGAGGACTTTTTTCAGTATGAAGAGCAAATGAAACTGGAGACACCAATTCCAATAGCCCCATCTCAAGTGAAGTTGTATAACCGAAGATTAGGAAAAATGAATAAAGTTCGGAAACAGTACCGGACACGTGCTCAGAAATGTGACTCGACACTTCAGCAGTTGATGAACGGAGTCGTTGCAAAGTCAGAACCAATGGAAGAAGACCCAGAAACATCACAGAATATTGTAATAGACCCCATAGTGGAACCTATGATAGAAACAGTATCATGTGATATGGCGGCGACCTCGCAAGACAGTGGAGGTCTAGAGATACTGGTCAGTGATGACCACCAGAACTATGCTAAACAAGGCATCACCGCAGATCTTCTAGGTCAGGATCCAGCCAATGTGGAAATAGTTATGGGAGAGAACAATGAAATCAGCATTATCATCAAAGATCCCACAGCACTGCAGGAGGTGATAGGTCAGAGTGACTTGAGTCAGTTAACCACTGGCCCAGTTCATGTACACGAGTCATTACAGCAAGCAGTGGAAGCTTTAGTCAGCCAAGCCAGGACCATGGCAGATGATGATGTGCAAGAACCTGTTGGTGTCAACGAACTGGAGAAAACTACAATAGGAAGTACTGATATTTTGTCCTATGATTCTGCACCTCCTGAGTAATTATATGCAGTTTTGAGTGATATAAATAACATACATACATGCCAAACATAGCATTCCTGTTACCTTAGGAACACAGAATATTTCAGATTTGTCTACATGTACATGTACATGTTTGGATAATACAGATAGAAGATATTAATGGAAAAGCATATGATCACTCACTTCAAGAAAATCACTTTGAAATCAAAAGTCCTGGAATTATGCTAAATAATTTTGAATAAAATGTATATACAGTCGACTACACCTGAGTCGAATCCTTATGAGTCGACTTTCAGATGAGTCGATCTTTTTTCATGGAACAGGTCCCGGGGCTTCTTTACTTTACTGAAAATCAAACTGATGAATTGATGTTGACTCATCCGTATTCACTAATTAGTCGATCTTTTTCTCCTGCCCCCGTTCTTATAACATCAAAGAAAAAAGCAACGTTTGAGTCGATATAACTAATCTCAGCTTGCACGGCACATTTATGCTCCTCCCATCACGCGACAGCACGACTGTAGGCTAACTTGAACTGTCAAACTGGTTCACTAAACAGGACTAAACCCTCCCTCAGACTATGTGATCAGAGGCCGACTGGCCATTGTCTCCTCCTCCTTTTCATACCTCATCCACGATCTTCCCCCTCTAGCTGCGGATGTTTCATGCTCACACCCCACACCCCCTCCCCGCTGCGAAAGTATTATGCAAATTCGCCTAAGGGGGGTAGGAAACATAGTGTTGGCGAGCGTCTTTGATGTGGGGAATTCTCCGGCCGCACCACGGTTCACACGTTGACGTTACCCCGAGAAACCCCGGGGAGCCAGCCGTTGTTGTTCTAATCGCAGGGAACTTGCTTGCCATACTAGAGGGTGGTAGGGAATTGTAAAAAAAAAAAAAAAAAAAACGCCGATGACAACGGGTGATACATGTAATACATTAAATTCAACCAAAAGCTAGGTTGATCTCACTGAAAAGGAATGGAAGAGGTCAGATCTGATGCTCGATGAAAGAATGTGTAAGGGGAACTAATCATTACAATGCCTGACAATATGTCATTCCAAATAAGTAGTGGCTATTGATAGTTTTGTAGTATTTAGTGACATACAGATGTGTCGAACTACGGGTGAGTCGATCCTATTTTTCCTCCCCCACCAGCATCGACTCATTCGTATTCCACTGTATCTACTATTTTGGAATTTTGTGAGCATTTAGTTCAACTTAGGCATAGATAGCTCAGATATTGATTATCAGTCAACATCAAACTGCTGCCACTGATTCAAAATTTAAATAAAAAATGAAGAGACCACCAATTTGCATTTTTTTTTTGTTTTGACTGAGTTGTTCAGTTGAAAATTACCAAACAATGGAGATGGCTATCGTTGGAAAAATATATTTCCATTTGGAAAGATATTTTAATAGTCCCATATCTAAATATTTTTCATCTGCTCTTGTCTGCGGCAATTTGAACATCATCATTATGCATGTAATTCTCTAATTGTGATGAAAAGTATAACATGAATCTCAGGGTGTAGACTGTAAAATGGGAATCTTCACTCCGTGTTGAATGCTATGTTTATTTATTTTGTCATTTTGATAAAGTGGATAAAGAAATATAATCTGTATTATTGTGTCTTTTGACATGGTAAAGTAATGACTGAAGAGAACATGAATTGATCTGTGTTCAGGTTGATTAAACACATGAATGAATTTATTGGTCCATTAACATATACATGTATCATGTCAATGTTAATATGGCAACACATTGCACTTCGACTGTGGTATGAAAACTTGACAGTTTTGAAAGATTAATGTGGCTGATTGAATCTTCTGCATATAATGAATAGTCCGCTGATATAGGAATATTTCAAATGTTCTGTGAAACTATTCAGTTTTCATATGGAACAGGGGAAAGAATTGCATGTATGCATATTTCCTGTCTGTTGCCATAAATCTAAAGTTCATGGACATTTCAAATAATACTTGTTAACTGCTCTTTCATTTCTAGTCGGATTACAATGTGTGGGGGTAAACTAATAACATTTACTGAGTTGCGAGTGTTCCATGTCACTTTGTTGCTTTTTCCACTATATTTTTCAGTTCCAAATTAACTTGTGTTGCATATTACATGTACTTACTTAGTCCATTGTATGTAGATTTTCAGTAGTTGTTCAAGATTTCATCAGGATCCATTATCATTACATGTATTGTACATTGTATATTGAAAGAATTTAATTTAAAGCATTATTATAACTTAACGTGACTAGTAACAGTTAACAGTGTCATGAATACAGTAGAACAATGATAGTTAGCCACATTACATTAATGATTGATGAGAATAATATGTATCATTCTCACAAGAATCTCAAAAAAGCATATCCGTCCTATGTTGGCCTCATCGGAGAAAGACATTTCAGTATCTGCACCTAAATCAATTTCATCAGTCATATCTGGACATACTGCCCAAGCTTGACAGATTAATATCATGGTCATCATCTGCTCTAGATGAATGGATGAACATTTGAATGCAGAATGGATTCTGTGAAATTATAATGTTCAATATGTACTGTATATATATGAAGAGTGGACATTCAAATTGAGTATGACATGGTCCGATTCCCAGATCCAAAGTTTTTGGTAAGCAGATTCAACTGGAAATTTTTTTTATCTCCAGAGGCCACTGTTTCGGTGTCAATGAAACAAGAATTTGGACATATTTTAATGTTGCATTTTGGTTGTTTTTTCTGGGATAGAGGAGGAATAAGATTATTCTTGTAGAAAATGGCAGAGAACACAACATAGAAAAAAAAGAAATGATTAATCACATACATATGTACATGAAGAGTCCAGTGGAAAAACCACATAAGTCACATTTTTGTGAAAAATGAGTTACTGCCCCAACGCTAAGATTTGTTAACCAGAACAATAATTCAGAAAAACCAGGTAGGTTCCTCTAAAAAGAGAGTTTGTAAAAGGGTATACAGTGAAAAACTATAGACTTCTAAACTTTAATTTCTGTTTTTCTCCCTTTGTAGAAAATGTGACTTATCTGGTTTTTCCACTGGAATCTTCACATGTATGTCCATTTCTTGTGTATAATGGAAATTGGTTGAATGAGGTATTTTGAGAAAAGCCACATGACTGAGAATTTTTGCTCACATGCTGATTTGTTTACATGCTCTGCACATGGCAGACAAATCTTGACGAATGATGACATGTCACATGATACAAACAAAGCCACATGTGAGCGATGTTGCTTTGGTCATGTGACCGATCTCGAAATGCCTCATTGCAGCCAGGAAGCCTAAAGAGAATTGGTTTCACTGCACTTACTCGGCTATTTGTAGGGATTTGTTTTGACCAGCCTTATTCCTCTTGTGTTGAACAAGCTCAGTAAAGAGTGGGGGAAAAAAAAATGGTTTGTGCCCTTTGCTTGAAACATACGTCATAAAAAATTAATGGGGGAAGGAAAATATTTTCTTGGTATTATGATTATTATGTATATATAATAATGTGGTCAATTTTTTTGTTATCAGTCTTTCAAGTGACAAGGAGAAGGATGATTTTTTTTTTTACCTTTACACTACACTGCTTGTTCGACACTTCTTGTCTGGCAAAGAGAAATGACAGGACTGGTAAAAAAAATCCCCACTACAATTAATGTATTACAGATGCTAACACTGGATGGATCTTGATAGTCTTGAAGATGCTTTAGATTGACAACTGATACACATTACAGGTTGCTGCCTGATTGGCATGTTGGAGTTTGCATGTTTACCTGACCCGTCAGTATGTGTCCATACGTCTGAGTTGTTCATTTTACAATGTAGGTACTGAGCTTATTCTTTCCTGCTGTGCTGGAAGAATCTGGTAATACTGATTGATGATTAGAACTGCAATCAGAAGTTTCGTTGAACCTGACATCAAGCTTCCTCTGGAAAAGCTTCTCAAGTGCATGCCTCTTTGGGAGGAATTTATGTGTGATTATTGTTATTTTTTTTTATCACTATATATATACAGTGCACACATGATATATCGACATATAAGGGTCCAGACATTTTGTGTCGATATAAGAGAAACCTCTTTAAGATGGTGTTCTTTCACTGCAAAGGTGGGTTAATACAATAATAGCAAGTAATAGTGCTGTATTTTGACGTAAGGGGAAGCAACCATGCCCCGATCAAAATATTGAGTTATGTTCCTTGATCAGAAAAATAGATAAAATCAGCACCCATCCTTTTGTGTTTTGCAACATCGTCGTTCAGTAGAAGTTTAAGTTGAAGCCTTGAAAAGGAATTGAGTGTTTCGGTAGATCTTACAAGAATACAGACGGCAGGGATTACTACTGGATACTGGTACATTCTTTGTTTTTTCTTAAGCCTTTCAATCCAAAGAAAGTAGGATTATCTCGGCTTTTAGAAGTTGCCAATTTTTGCTGAG
>JBCEWB010000021.1:868417-879237 GCA_039654565.1 Peronia peronii
GTCGATAGCTGGCAGAAACGCCGTTTGAAAACAAAACGACGGTTAGATTTGCACACGGCACCCTCCGGGAATTTCCGAAAGTGACGCTCGGGGAGTCAAAGGGTACGTTCCCATCGTTTGCGAGGCGAATGGCAAACTCCCTATTGCCCCCATATAATTTCTGCTTGTATCAATGCAGTCGTTAGAGTAATAATACAACAATAAAACAAATAAACACAAACAAGAAATAAAGACAGCAACAAATGTTAAAATTCACCTCAAAAAATGTTCCCAAGCATCACTGCCGTCATAATAAAGCAAGCGGGCAATAAGAAGGTTTAAAAAAAAAAAAATCAAAACATTCCAAGGAGTTTTTGTCTGGGGAGGAGGAGAGGTTCATTTAACCGAGAAATAAGTTTTGTTTTGTAGATACTCCTGAGTGGACAGTGTCTAACGGTCCCCTCTTTAGGCATCTACTTTAAAAAAAAAAATTAAATTTATTACCCCCCCCCCTCCCCCTCACACAATACATGTTATAAGTATTGCCAACTGAATTAAGTTCTTTTACCCTAAACGATAACTTTGTCTTTCCGGTGAGGGATGAATCAAGCTGAATTCTGAAGTGTTGAAGTTAAACAAGCTGTGCTGACTGATATCATTATTTAACACGAGGCGTTTCACGCAGTAAATAGGCCTATTAGCGCACAAAAATGAATAAGCTCATTTGTACGCGCAGATATCGATATGTGTGACGGGAAATATCTTTGTTTCGGGCGGACGACAAGATAATGACACAGCAGACTGTTGAGGTGGATCTAATAGCCTATTAGATCTATAATTCAGAAAATTTCAATAATCAAATAAACTTAATTTCATATCCATCGGTGTTTTGAGATTTTTTTTCTTTGTTCGTTTCACTTAAAAGTCTATTAGTACATGATAATAATAGAAACACATTCTCGAAACAAATTCCACCAAACAGAAAATAATAACTTGTGACGAGACATGTATCCGTCCATGTATGGAACTATGAAGAACGTGGATGTGCGCAACTAATTAAAATTGAACCGTTCACGTTCAATCTGCCAAATGGAGTCGCAGTTTTCGACATGTGAGAGCGATCACACACGTGAGGCTGTGAATTCAAATGAACAGCACAATCAAGAATACATCAAAACGAATGCGCTTTTTTTTTTTAATCCACTAGTGGCATGGCTCTTTATTATCACAAAACTTCATTGTGAAAACTTTCTCGACACACACCACTTTTCAATTTTGACAGGCATTTGAAAGCCCATGATATATTTACTGCTATTTTGATTTTATTCGACATCAGGATCTGTGAAACAGCTGGTATAATTGATTTGTCCACTTTGTTATGTCGCTGATTCTTACACAGCCTTTTCAATGAAAATGCCAACAACCACAAATAACAAAGTGGAGGCTAAGCCCTCCACAGACATGGGTGATGCAGCCAAGCAGTGTTTGAACTGTCTAGAAAAGAAAGTTAGGAATTTGGAAAAAAGAAAGGTATGTATAAAGCGTGTAGAAATAAAAGATCAAGGTTAGTGTGTCGGGTCCAGTATGGACAACGTGAAATCGAAAGGGTCGACTTGACATATCCATCTCGAGTCTAAGTCGCTCTTACCAGTATCTTAAGTTGAATGAGAACATGTATCATAAAGCAGAGTCGTAGCTTATTGATGGTCATTATTCTCATCTCATGTTATTTTGTTTGATTTAGTCACAAGAAGTAGGCTTTATGGGGAAAATTCGAAAGCATGCTGAATCCAAGATGGCTGCCATAAGATGAATCACTCAATAGATTTCTAAATGTTCAAATCCGTCCACTTCAATTCATCATGATCTGATCCTGTTCCAGATTTCTTTATGTTTGAGTCAGAATATTAATGAGCATTTTTCTGTGAACTGAGATTTAAAAATGTAAAATCCAGACAAAGAAAACAGTTCCCTTATTTAGTCTAAAATTTTAGTTTCAGATCAAGACTTGAGATCTTGTTTCAGTTTCTATATGGTCTAGGTCTATATACTCTAGATCTCATCTTATAGATCTATGTTTATCTAGATCTCTTTGAAAATGAAACAGTTAAGGAATAATTAAATCTTTGTAGTTGCTGTCATATCATGGAAATGAATTTTAATTTCCATGTAGACCTGTCACCCTGTAACACAATTAGATGATGCCCTGCAACTGTATCAAGTGGTAGTGATTATGGCCGAATTCTTTGCAGATTGACTATTTTCATATCGATGATATCGTCATTTTGTGTGACATGAGTTAGCTGTTATAAAATCAAAATTTTTTTTCTTGCAGGTAGCCATACCATGCTCATAACTCATGATTTGTTGTGCGGGCCGGTCTCCCCACTTACAAATCCATCTTTTGGTTTTTGCCCTCCTTTACTCATAATTTCAGAGTTGACAGCCCTTCGGGAAAAACAGGGATTTTCCCTGATTTCAAGCAAAATTCCGGGCACACGGAAAAGTGCTTAAAATCCCGGGTTTCTCATAAATTAAATAATAATAACAGAGAAAAACACCAAATTAGCAAAACTATGAACTTTTTGACTTCGTCGCGAGTGTGACATCCAGAAGGTAGCCTAGATCTACATTTTTGATCAGGCTGTTACGTTTGCTATCACAATCAAACTGAGTTTTGCAGTACTCTTGCTGAGATTATGCACACGACGCGATTCCCAAACCAGAACAATGCGTGTTTGTGGGTAATGTTGCGGCCGGTTACTCCATTTTGAGTGGCCAGTGATGGTCAGTGTCGCTTCTAGTGTCTCGCCCATATGTCTAGTCTAGATCTAGGGCTAGCTCTGTGTAGTGCTCTCTATCTGAGCATTGACTGGGCTTTCTGGTATAACCCAGCCCCCTCTCTAGATTTTCTCACTCCATATGATAAAAATTAGAGGGGAGGGGGGATTTTATGCAGTCTTAGCTTATGTAACTGACCCAGTGTCTACTGGGCTAGTAGGTTCCCGACTTCAAAGAATGATAGCCGACCGGTCGTCTATGGAATCTTACGATGTGTGGCAAGTTTGATGTCACACAGAGACGAGAACTAGCACAGATTTCTCATCTCCCACCCAACCCCACTCACCTTAGCATTACATCAAAACCATACATTTTGAAGAAACATATTCCAATAGGATGGGGGGAGGGGGGAAGGCCGGGGTGGGGGGAGGGGGTACAGAAACGTGGAAGGAACAGAGATACTGGGATTGCTACAGATCTAATCACTGATCCCGGTCGTGTGGATTTCACGATAAATTCCACTCTGGTTATACTTTCACTAGCTATCATATTTTTAACAATTTTTATATTGATACCATACATGATAGATCCAGACCAGATTATCCTGTGATTTTTACATTTATCAAACTATCAAATAGACCAAGGATTTAATTGTAAATAGTGACTGAATTTTTCTGTCCATATTTCCAGGACTTTATTTTATATAGATAAGCTCTGAAGTTCAAAATATGAGACGCGACACGATGAAATTGGGCACTTGTCAAACTGAGGCGATCGGAGAAATCACATGTTTTTCAACAGTGAACAAATTTTTAAGGCATTTTTTCTTTCTTCACTGAATCCTTCAATATCAATGTAAAAATGCATTTCAGAGTTTAAATTTGCTGAAATACATTGAGTAAAAGCCCAAAAATTGTAATTGCATTGGCTATCAAAGATTAATAAGGATTTACAAAAGTGATAGGCCATTTTCTCACTAAATTCAGCATCAGCAACAGGTCACCCCCATCGTCTTTAATTGCCAATATCTCGACTTCTACTTTAAGGTAGAAAAAATTTTTTTCACTCAAAGAAAGGGAAATGAATAATCATCACAGTGATATCAATAACTTCATATGCTCAAAATTTGACGAGAGCCTGATTTCATCCTGTCGCATCCCATATGTGTAAATAACTTCTGTGTGCATAAATTCTTTGATTGGAAACTGCAAAACAAGTTTTAGCATCGGATTCTTCTTAGTATATAAAATCCCTGTTTTGGGGTCAAAATCCCTGGTTTTTTCAAGAGAAATCCTAGTTCGACCATGATGGGGTTGGCAACCCTGTAATTTTTATGTTTATAGAGTTTCGCAAAATGGCCACTCTCATTGCGCTATGCGGGTGCCGCAATTGTTGTTTCCAATTGTGGAAAGGACGCAGAAACATCTTCACTAAGAATAGCATATGACCGAATGTTGTAAAGCTTGTCGTAAAAAGGTCAAATTCCATGTCAATCGATGTAACTAAATTTGCTTCTATCTGACCACCTTGTCTGAGCCTGACCACAACCTTGCCAATGTCCGACCACTGGTTTAAGACTGATCAATTCTTCCTCCTGAACATTTTTTTTTTTTTTTTTTTTTTCGCATGTGACAATGTGGATGACCAAACAACATTTTCACTATGTCAGTTTCCCAAAATAGAATGCCAACAATATGATGTAACCGGCAGTTGGAAGTAGAGGAGCACTAACAACTTTTTAAAAAATGGTGGATCTTCTCCACTGACGATCAATCAAAGTCACTCTATCGATGATTGGAGCTACTGACATTGTGCACATGTAGACAAAAATGGATGCTCTAAAGGGATAGCAGGCCGGTGGACACAAAAAAGTCCTATATTTGCCATATGAGCAAACGAAAGTGAAAGTGATCGGACTGGGGGCAGTGGCTGGACGCCAGCAGGTTGACTCTAGATGTTCCACCATTAGGCCAAAGTACCAAACAAAATCTATTAGAACTTTTGTACAAAGCATGATATTATAGTTTTATTCAAAAGTTATCATGAATCTATAAATTACATGGCCCCAAAATTGTTTGGTTTTCTTTCAGTTTAAATACAATTCCCCCCCCCCCCCCTTAAAAAAAACTTAGATCATTTCTCAGCAGCCATTTCTTTCTCTGACTGCATATGCTGACCTTTATGGCCAAAAATATTGTGAATAAATCAAATTTAATGCTCAAAGATTTTGGCCGGTCTAGTTTTGCAGCTACCATCATAGAGCTGATTCATCAGTTTATGTTCATTCAGTATTTCATGTTGTGTGTGATAGTATGCATGTTGGGAGAAGCCATGATATTGACTGTAATTTTTTCAAAGAATTAATTTGTCCCAAAAAGGCTGAAATCATTTTAAGTGCTATTTGAAGATTTTTTTTTCGTCCTGATGTTCATAGTATGACAGGCTTTTGTCTGAGTTAAAATAGCTTGACACTCACATTAATTCTATTATGTAAACTTTGATGATGATGTTAATTTGGAAAGGATGTCTTTCTGGATATGATATTATTTTTATAGTTTTAATGGAAATATGGCACTCTGTCCCATTTATGTGAAAAAGTTTATTGATTTCCTGCTATGAGTATGGCAGAAATTACAAACATGTACATATGAATAAGTTTGCTATGATTTGGTATGAGATGATGTAAGATTAGTGTGTGGTAGCATTGCTATTTAGAGGAGCTGAAAGGCTTACACAACCTACAGCAAAAAACAGTGTCGCTATAACTAAAATAAATTCTATGTATGAGAACCCATCTCTTTGTCAGTTTCTACTGTGTTTGCACTGATGCAAGCAATCATAAATCTGAAATAGAAACAAGTGCATTTTCAAAAAGGAACTTGAAAATGTTCAGTTAGAGAAGAATAGGAATGACAGTAAAAGGATCATCTATTGATCATTAGTTTTTTTACTTTTTTTTTTTTTTTTTTTTGTTCTTAAATGTGGAGATTCCTAATCTTTTATAATCATAATAAGAACAAATTAGGAGAAAGAAAGCTATGCCTTGCTTGATGTGTGCCATCCCCGTTGCTATTAGAATAAAGTTTAGTTGGATTTTGAAATCACTTTTCCATCTGTTGTTTTTCATTTGCCTTTAGGGGAGAATTGAACAAAATCAGGAGAAAGCAAAGAAAGGAACAAAGCTCGAGAAGGAACAGGAGGTAAGACATATTTCTCCTTTTAAAAGTCATATGAAATTCAGAAATCAGGATTTAAAAACAAAAACTTTGTTTAAACTCACTTTTAGTACTTTCATTCTCTTAGATTAGCCACTTTCTATTGTGTGAAACGTAAGTCAGAATTTGCATTATCACAAAACGAAGTTCAGCTGCTTTCTTTCAGTTTTATGAAATTAGCTAGGTCAAGATTTTGAAATCGTGAATGTTTTGTTTAGATTCCTGGATATTAATTAAGAAATCAAAAAAAAAAAAGAAAAGAAGAACAAGGGTTTAGTAATCATTTGCTTAGAAATGCTCACATTTAAAAAAAAAAAATTGAAATGTCCATTGAAAGTTTTATCATGAAAGAATAGATTATTTGTGCCAGTTGGTGTTTTAAAACTGGGCCACAGTGAAGTTAAATGTTGCCATCATATACATAACAGAAGAATTTTATACTTTGCTCTTATTTCGTAGTATTTGACCTGAGATTCCAGGGAATGATTTTTATCAGGGACAGCAATATCACACTGACATAGTATACTGAAAGTGAAAGTCGTAGTTTTTTTTCAGAAGTTTGATTCTTTCACTAGATACCATAATGTGTCTCTATGGCAATCATCCTGCAATGTTAAAACTGTCCAACAAAAATTTTTAATTTAATACTGAAGGGTCTTCATTGCATGATCTTTTGTTGCCATTTCAGAGTTCGCTGGAGCAATATGAGCAAGTCACTCATGACCTGGAATTTGCAAAAGAATTGCATAAGCAATTTCTCCAAATTCACCAGGAAGTAAGTTGATGTGTATAGTATATTGATTAAAAGCTTGTAGATTTGTGGTCTTTCTTTTTTTTTTTTTTTTCATCCACAATGATGACAGGAAAACTAGAATTAGTCATTTGCTAGAATTACAATGTTAGGAATAAACCAAATGACAAACATTTGTATTTTCAAGGTTTTTTGCAACCCGGCTGTGCAAGTGGTAAGAAATTTTTTTTTTTTTTTTTTTGAGTTATACAAACCATGAGTGAAAGAGTAATTGACGTTTGAGGTACAAACAATTATGCAGATTGGTATAGGCAGATTGAATAGCCTTGACTCTATTCACTGATCTTGTTTTATGTCACTGCAGTGTTAAATAGAACAAGAAAAAGTTAGATAAGGCGACAGTAATAAGGTAGAACGGAATATGTGAAAAATAAAAAGGAGTTGGACCATGTACAAGGTCTCCATTTTTAAGACTTAAACATTTTTGTATTAAATTCCCGTACAAAGTTTGGATTACGCATTTTTGATCTGTGCATCAATATTCAGATTAGTTATTTTTCTATAGATGTGGTATGGAAAACTTTTGTTTTGTCACATAAAACATTCCTTCAAACTGAAAATTTTGTGACATTGTCACATATTTTTTCCCATCACTTGGTTTAGACAGAAGTTTAAAAGCTTTGAGTGAGAGATGAATTTAACTCTGACCACAGGAAAGTTGATTAAAAGTTTTGATTTTTCACATTTTACATTTTTAAACATTTCGGCACTCCTGATTAAGTGTGGTTCCAGTCTCTACTATGGAAATTGTAACTTGAAGGTAAAAATGACACATATTGTTTACTATCTTCCAGTTATTCAGGGGTATGATTATGGTTGCTAATTTAAGTCTACTAGAACATACCATAGCCCTGGCCCAAACCCTACAATCAAACAACAACAACACATTAGTATTTGATTGTAAGATTAAGTCTAGGGTACATTCTAAAGACTTACATTGCCAATCATAATCATGTCCCTAAATAATTGGAAGGCAGTAATCGATATGTGCCATATTTACCTCTGAGTTGCGACTTCTGCAGTAGAGACAGACAGGGACCACACTTTAAACAGGAGTGCCAACATTTCTGTTTGCAGCCATTGTTTTGTTTTTTTAGTTTAAAAAAAAAATCTTTATAACTGTTCGTTAACTTTTATTCCTGTTTTCTAGCATGAGAAGATGGCAAAGAAACAGGCAAAGAGAGAGAAAGCAGAACGACAAGCAATAGAGATCAAGCGGATTAGTGAAATCCTTCAGCTTCAGTCCTTGCTTGACCTGATGGGTGGTGATAAAGTGAGAGAGGACTTCAAGACAGGAAAGCATGGTGCAGTGGTAAGGAGTATGCAGATATGGCTTGTGATTGGCATTTGAAGCCTACTCTCTCAGATCCATATCTTTGGAAGCAAGAATTCCTCCACACATTCATGGGTGTGCTGTCCCAATCGTTGAAACAATTTTGTTGTTAAGAGCAGTCATTTTTTCTGTGTAAACTTGCCAGATGTTTAAAAAATAAACTGTAAAGTTTGTAGAGCCAGTATTATAGGGAGATAAGCACCATATAAATGTTTTCTATTATTTTTCAAATGTAGATAATTAAACAGTGCAGAATGAAGGGAAATTTTTACAGACTGGTTTCGTCAAATTGTTGTAAGGGAAACATATCAGAATGGCAGGAAAAGGTTGCAAGATCATTTTGTCATTGCCATGGTGTGTGATACTGGCCAGAATGTTCATAGAGTGTAATTTTGACCATTTATAAAAAAAAAAAAAAAAAAAATTCGTTGCCTACTTTTTTTTTTAAGCTGTGTGCTGTTAGATACATTTTTTTATGTGAAACATTTGTCTTTCTTGTTGTTTCATTTGAAATTGGGACAGATTTTGATGATTGGGAAATAAGTATTGGTAATTGTGGTGGTATGATAATTATATCAGGGTTGCAATCCAAAATTTGAACATTTGATGTGAAATCTGTCAGTTTCTGATGTTATCATTAGTGGTCCTTCCCATGTTTATTTAATTTTTTTTTTTTAAGGTGTTGACTGAAGACAACTTAAACCAACTAGATGAGCTTTATCAGGCTATCTCTCCTTCCCGGGATGACAGTGGGGATGAGTATCCACAAAAGCTAACGGCAGCTGCTGACCACCTGGTCAATTTCCTTGATGGCAAAGACCGCCAAGTGGTGGGCACAACCTACAAGGAGTTGAAAGAGTTGATTACCCTCATTAACCAGTGTGGTTACTTCGAGAAGGCTCGCCAAGCCGAGACTGAGGAAGGTATGTTGCCTCAGGAAGTTAAGTGAAGTAGCTTTTGTTTGACAGATTCTAGGACCTGTTTGAGACAGCGCAGATTGATCCCGGAAGTTAAGAGCAACACCAGCCTTGACAAAAAAAGACACCAACAAAACAATAAATGAAATAGAGGCAAATTGCATTTTACAAACAAGTAAAAGATACATTTAATAAGATACATGTTTGCTCCTCAGGAATGGCGAATACCTTAAACATTATTTTGTATGTGTCAACAGATAATTCGATAGTCAAGTATGAGGAAGTCTGTGTAGGTCTGAAATCTGACATTGTAGGAACTAGATTGTAATACCAGTTGAACTAATTTGCAGTACTGAAAATTACTCAAACATATGACATATCTGTAGTAGAGACCTATTATTTGGAACAGATTAGTCTCTTCATATTTTTAAGGTTTAACAGGGTTGTACTTGATGCGTGATGGTAGAGTCTTACTTGACTTTGTTGCTGTTTAATCACAGGCCAAACCAGAAGTTGTGTAATTTGATGAATGGGAGGAGGGAATATAAATTTAAAAGATTATTACATTGACTGGGTTGTACTTGATGCATGATTGTAAAGTCTTGCTTGACTTTGTCACTGTTTCATCAGAGACCATAAGTTGCGGAATTTAATGAAAAGAGGAAACCTCACAACCTAGGACATTCTCTCATTAAATGAGTTGTACTTGGAGCATGATGCTAAAGTCTTACACCGATTTTGTTGCAGTTTCATCAGAGGCCAAGCCAGAGGTAGAGGAGTCAGATGAGGCGAAAGAGGAGACAACTACTTCTGAAGAATTTCCACCTACCAACGGACAGGACCAAGTTAGTGACCAACAGCAACAGCAACAACAATCCATTGACTTGACAGTGGGAACCACTGAAGGAGCACAATCTCAGAGAGATATGCAGCCACAGGTATAGGCTATGTCCTTCCACAATGTGAGGAGTGGAAATACAAACGCCACCACATGATCAGATTTAAGTTTGGAGAAAAGTGGAGTTCTTGATTATATCCCTGATTTATTGGTCTCGATGAAGTTATAGATATTTGATTTTTTTTCTTTTCTTTTTTTTTTTTTATAATATTCTTTTTTGGGGGGCAGTGAAAGAATAGGCAGCATAAGGTCAGCCTTGTAAACATGGGAGGGAGACTAACGTCAAAAAAAGGGGGCAGGGGAGATGAAGGGGGAGGGCAGAAAGACGACTTTGTATCCCATGCATTTCCACTTCTCAGTATTCTTCTGATGTGATTTCTTACATGCCACTGTCTGATTGATATCTTATGTGTGGCAAGCTTGGCATTTTCGCTTTCAAAGCGTACCCGCTTACTGACCCAATTATAGGGGTGCATTCTCAGACCTGCCATTTATTCCGATTTTATCGGAATATCCCGATTTTCCCCCACAAAATTCCTGTCCTTCCGATTTTTCCGATTGCCTGCACTGTATTCCGATTTCTTTTTGTTTCGCAGACATTGGCCCTCCCGTGCCTGTTTTGAATTGTCTCGATTTCGTTTCGCCGGAAGTGCCGGATGATATATTAATTTTACCTCGCGTCAGCCTTGTGAACTCAGGTCTCGGCTCTTGTCTTGCAATCGCTACCATCTCATCGACTGACATTAGTTACTGCCTCGTCCGTTAAAGAGCTAAATTTATAATATCTAGTACCAACTAGATTTACATCAGGAATAGGCAAGCTTTCGGTTCTCGCGGCAAGCCCAACTCGCATGCTTTGTAGAACCGCAAACGGCTCCTTTAGATC
>JBCEWB010000021.1:888492-904878 GCA_039654565.1 Peronia peronii
ACATTTAACTCTTATTACCCGAAGTGATGACTTAGTCATTGCTATGTCAAGGTGTGGCCACTGAAGTGATGACTCGGTTGTAACTGAGTTGACGTGTGGTTAGCCTCAAAAACTCCATGCTACGTGGCCATAAATGGAACCACTTCAAAACTAAAAAGCTTTACAAAGGAAAAAGAGACAAAACTAGCAGGAGTTCCTTGAAAAAGCTGTAGATTTGGGTTTTTTTTACATGCTATATTGATTATACCCCAATTTAATACATTTATGAAGGGAATTAATTCCGGCAAAACCAGAAAATTAATTACGGGTAACGAGTTAAGCCTGATTTCTGTTCATGTAATTTGGACATATGCTTTACTAAATCAGTAAATGAAACAGATTTTGGTGCCTAAGTGCCAGTCATGGCTTTGGAAATGCCATACCTGGTGGCATCACTGTTCTTCTGTGTCATAGAGATGCCATGACTTGGACTGTAACAATGAAACAGAGAAATGAGAGGCAATCACTGATTCACATATCTATGAAAATCTGATATGTCATTTCTTTCTTTGTGTTGAGGTGATCTGAGCACTGGCAGTGAAGTTTCTCTAAACATATGTACAGTCAAACATGAATGACTTGAGCACATAAATATAACTCAAAATCATGGATTTCTCAAATATGGCTTTCAGTTTCTGTCCTGAATTTATTTCTCTATAATCTTTATTACTGCTTTAGGCTTCCTAATATTATCCTCCCCTTTTTTTTTCTCTCTACTGCAGCAACTTAAGCCAAATTGAAGTACAGATTCCATAAACATATTTCAAATCCCCAGCGAGTGTAAATTATCGGTGCTTGACTACTTTTCCCTGGGTTCCAATCATAGTGAATCTTTCATCGACATACACGCATGTAACAGTTTCACTGAATAACTAAATGACCTGACCTGTTATTGAGACAGCCTCTACGTCAATGAACAATCACTTCCTCATCTATCCACATCTATCAAACATTATGTATATTTATCATACATCTTTGCACAGTTACAAAACACATGACAACCACCAATGATTATCTCCAGGATCACAGAGCAGCCCACACAGAACAACCATTGCTACAAAATGTGGAATACAAGTGAACAACACGTCAACCATTGAGAACCAAATAGTCCTAAGTGCAACGACGATTGTTTTAAGAAAATGACAACAAGCCATTTGATGAGCCAGCTGAATTATATGTACTTCTCTTTGTCAAGTACAAGAGGCATAAGACAAACAGTGTAAAGAAGGAAAAAATCATTTAAATTCCTGCTATTTGAAACAAGTAAGGCATAAAATTATGAAAAAATTATAATAATGAGAAAAACATATTTTCATTACACGGTGATTTTTTCAGAATTTTCTGTTTCTCATGTTTCAAATAATGACAGAAAAAGTGATTTTTTTCCTTCTTCAAAGGCTCAGATTATACTTCTTAAATTTGACAATGGGAAGTAATTTGGCAGACAGTCAAAATGGCTCATCCACCCCTTGAAAATTAAATTGTTTCAAATGCCAAATTCACAAAATATGAACCAACACAATATCTGTATTCAGGATCAAGTTAATTTTCAAAGAGAAGTGCTTTAATTCCATAGAACTGAAATTTTCTCAGAACAGTGGCAATGACACTTAAGACAATAGCTTTTTAATGGTTGCCATGGAACCAGACGCACACTGCAGCAAATTTTTGTTTAATGAACTTACAACAATATCATTTGCATTGAGAGGATGATTGGCCATTTCTAGATATAAAGTACCAGAGTACTGCACAATGTTTCATATTTGTGGACAAAGAATTCTGGATATGTAACCTGATAGACTTGACGTACAAAATACACTGTTGTCATTCAAATCATTAATTGACTCTGACATTTTACGGTAATCAGAAGAACAATCATTCTTCCATTTTCTGTGTAGAGAAACAGGTACTAATTTCATGAAACAAAAGCAAATACATGCATTCATATAAACATGAATGAGACCATTTTGTTGAGAGAATTTCAGCCAAACTCCTATGAGTACGAATGTACTTGGTCAACAGAGTAAAGATTATAACAGTGTGGTTCTCTAAGGTAATCAGAAACTTTGACTAAAGGCTGTTGGACAAGTTATAAATAGTATTGCACATGGTGATTTTAAACAACAAAGTATGAACATTACATGTGTCATCTAACACTTAGATACTGAGAACAGCGATGTACACAGATGAGATAAATTTCGTTAGAACTTTTCAATTTGCATATTATATACTATGTAGTCATGTGATGTGCATGAACAAAGCTCGGACTGTGGCAAGGACATTAAAAATATGTAAACAAAACATAAAAAAAAGCAGTAAACAAAAACTATGCGAACTACAAATCAAATAAAACTGATGGTGTATGATTAAAAAAATACTTCATAAAAAGTTCAAATTTTGAAATGAAACAATATGAAAAAGTGAAAAGAGCAAAAAATAAATATATATCATCACACTGAATGGGTTGAATAAACGATGGATGCTATTGTAAAATTATTGCACAAATTCCATTTAAATCCACAAAAACAGTCTACTAACACAAGATTTTGCTGAGAACATAACTCCAAAAAGCAGCGCGCACATTAAAAAAAAAAATGAAACAAAATCAGTGCAGTGTGCAGCCATCTATATCATTCATCCATAAATACTGTATGTCTCTGATACAATGAAATGACAAAATTGGTCATATCATTGTATCTGAGGTTGACATAATCAGTTCCAATTGACAACCTCTTTATCTAGGCTGTATCTGCCATACATCAAAATCTCAGCTTGCTTACGCTACGTTTAACTCACAGGTTATCAATTTCACATGACTGTCGAATTCGATGCGGAGACACTATATGCCTTTTTCAAAGACACAGATTTTGTCCTGCAAAATCTGATTGGTCATGCAGGCCAGTGAAATGAGTCTTCTATCAAGTCTTTCATGTGCAGATGTATGGGTGACAATGGAAAGGAAAAATGAGCATAACTTTACATCGGCTAAAATAAGGATTAAGGTCAAGTTCCTCTGTGCTGAACTATTCCCACTCAAAATCAACTCCACTGATCCTATGGCCAGCAAAGACCAAATTTCATCAATGTAGCCTCTTTCAGCATCAGATTCATTTCAGCAGGCTAAGCGACATTTGTTCAGTTTAAGTTTGTTCAGAATGTGACTACACAAAGCACAAGCATTATGTTTGTATTACACTGTATAAAGAATACCATGAGATTTTTAAATACTTGGACAAGAGGATGATCGACAGCAATTTGAGCAGAAAGAGAGAGATCTAAAAGTAGAACATGTATTGCACTTGCTCACAACATTGCGGTGATTTCTGTAATCAATTTCCAATCATCAACAATTTGTGATAGCTGATGGATTACTTGACAAATTTCATTCTTCAAAATTGCACTAGCCCCTAAAGTCAATCATTTATTATGAAAGACTAGAATGGGAAAAAAAAAAAAAAAATCTCATAATGAAGTATTTCCTTTGAAACTTAAAACATGTTTTTTTTTTTTCAGATTTAAAATTTTCTTTTAGTATTTATGACAGGACAAGTTAGTAACAAAATTTCATACTTATAATTTTCCAGTGTCTGTTACTTTGGATTTTAGGAAATATCTCCCAAAAAGAATAATTTTAGTAATGTTTTCAATTAGACACAGAAACTGAAATTTTGTGTGACTGTGAAAATGATAAAAGCCTATCATTCTCAAACTTCTTAACCTGTAAAATACATCTTAAGAAACACAATGATTTTACAGTTGAATATATTTTTTAAAAAAAAGCTAAGAAGAAAAACTGATAACTAAGGCTTTTGAGATGGTCAGGACATTTCAGAAGCTATAAAAATATCAACATGTAAAGTTTACCAGAAAAAGAGAAAAACAAATAAATCATAAAGAGAAAAAAAACTATTGCACATTTTCTTGTTCCTGAGCGATCTACATCACAACATATCAGTTGTGGTCATATATACTGTGTAAAGAGTGAGAATGAAGAAAAAACATGGATGGATTGATGAGATAATTCATAGAATTTTTATAAGAATGCTCTTTACTAGACCCTAATGCTAGCTGATGTATGCAATCATACAACAAGCAACTGGTAGGTATTAGACCACACACACAAATGAATCAAAAAAAGTGGAACAATTGTATGATTTTATCATACAAGACAGTATGACCGTATCAACCTGTAAAACTCATTCATTCTTCCTTTCTTCTGAAACCTATCAAGTATATTGCAGGCATATAATCTACAATGCACTGCTTTATCACATCAGCTTTCACAGTCACTTCACTGGCTCTAATCTGAGTACTCTGGGCAAACTGAGGAGAGGAAGTGCAAATGATTCATATTTTGAGAAAACTAGAGATTCTTAAATTTCACTCCCTCTGATACCTATGAAACTGGACTCTGGACAAATCCTCCTGATTATTTGAGCTCTTTTAAGGGGGGGGGGGGGGAGGGGGGAACATGAAAAAAGAGGTGGCAAAGGGCTGGTCTTGTAAATATGGCAAAAAGGATTTCATTTAAAAAAAAAAAAAAAAAAATTGTGGTGGTACCATATGCATTCAATTTCTCTCAACTATTCCTTGAGAATGCATTAACAGCTCTCAGACAGTCTCACAAGCACATTGTCCCCTGTCCCCTGCTAATACCTAACTGTTCCAAACTGGTCAATGTTTTCACAAGTGCCACTACAAATCTTCCACCCTTGCATCATCCCCTCCACAATCACACTAATCAGTCCACAGTCACATTGAACTCTTTTGCACTAGGACATTTTTCTTTTTTTTTTAGCTCTATTGTGCTATTGTTTGTGTATTAAAACCATCAAATATATTTGAAGCTGAATGTCCGATACCATTTTTTTTTTGTTTAAAACAATTTTTTTTGCAGTATCTGGGTCTGAACTAAAGCTGGCTGAAAATATCTGAAATAATTTTCCAGAATTTTACTTATTTCGTCCTAGAAGTCGAACGGTTCATCCGCCAATAATCACATCAACTATTTCGGTCACATCAACTTTTTCAGTCACACCAACTATTTCAGTCACATCAATTATTTCAGTCACATCAATTATTTCAGTCACATCATTTCAGTCACATCAATTATTTCAGTCACATCATTTCAGTCACATCAATTATTTCAGTCACATCAACTATTTCAGCCACACCAACTATTTCAATTTCAGTCACATCATTTCAGTCACATCAATTATTTCAGTCACATCAACTATTTCAGTTGTATCAGATATGCATCAGAATGACAATATCAGCCCTAAGTTACAGTGTATATCTACACACAGCAAAATACCATAGGAAACAAATAC
Organism: Peronia peronii; assembly: GCA_039654565.1. NCBI lineage: Eukaryota > Metazoa > Mollusca > Gastropoda > Systellommatophora > Onchidiidae > Peronia > Peronia peronii. Next base: position 893,862 of record JBCEWB010000021.1, read on the forward strand.
AAACATGACTAGCAAAGATTATGCTGGACGTCAAACTTTATCACGGTTTGAATTCTCTGCTAGGGCTTTTCTACTGGGGGGCTTGGTCATATCTCGGTTCCTGGGAGGTAGCGGAGGCTTTCCTTCTCGATCATGGCTCTGTTTGGGCAACGAGAGAAAAAGTAAAAAGCTTGTACTCAGCAATCAACTTACCGAGTAGAGTTGTATTGTAGTTCTAGGACATAGGAGATTTGTGCTATATAAACAATCTACTCATTTGTTCACAAAAGCCAATGTCAACATTACAAGACGGAGAAGCAAATAACTTGCTTTCAAACTCCTGCTGATTTTTTGAATCAGCAGCATAATAATGGTCTATGGAGCATATTCGTGCATAAATACAGTTTGAATTCAGCTGTGTCGAAGAATACACAAATGTCTTGCAGCCAGTCAAAATATGTCGTATGAAAAATTTCCATCAAACTGAGTTATTACTATCATGTCAAATCTTAATTCACACACTTGCATGTGATGATAAAAAGATTCCCAGCTAATATGACTTTCGCCAGATGTATTGCACAATTACAAAGATGAAGGTGACCCCTCAACACCAGCCTAAATTAAGAAAAAATGAGCATTTTAGCAAGTCAGTCTGCATATTCATCTCACAATACTACGAGCAATAGTTTCTCATTCAGAAATGAATGTTCTTTGAATTCCTGCAATATCACATATTGTATGATCTGGTGAAATCACTCAGATGTGAAAGGGGCAAATGTTGAAAAAACTGGTTTTTACATTCTGGACACAAAAAGGTCATAACTAAATAATGAACCATTTTGACCATCAGCGAGCCAGACTGTTTTCCCTAGCCAGATACAGGAGCTATAAGACAAGTCTGGTAAAGAAGGGAAAAAAATCACCTTTGCTTTATTCTTTGAAGCATGATAACAGCAAATTCTGGAAACAATTTTTTTTTTCACAATTTTTCATTTCAGATGCTACAAATTATATGAGCAAAGGTGATTTTTCTTTTTTTTTCCTGTGTGCAAAGTTTGTATTATGCCGTTTGTACCTGGCTGAGGGAAATAACCTAACTGGCTGAAAAAATGGCTCATTCTTTGCTAAGAACATCCTTCCCATTGTCATCAATAACTCTCTCTCTCTCTCTATATATATATATATATATATATATATAAAAAAAATTTGATATGTGATTGATTCCAGCAGATTGTGTGACACATAAAATTGCGATGACCTGAAAATGGAAACACAATGCCATAGGGCACATTGCATTGTCTTGATGTTAACTGTATTCAAATTGTCTGTGGATGAAGACAAGACAAAATCCTAGCTATGATGAGTGGAAAAGAACATTCTCAATCTTTGTACTTACATCAGCATCACCATTTTCTTTAGCAGATGAGCAGTATGATGCAGGCACCAGTTCAGAGCAGTAAGAAACTGTGCTGTCAGTGCTAATTTTCCGATGGTTTTCTCCCCTGGGGGATGACATTAATGTCTGCAAGTGCTCACAGACACGCCGGAATCGCCGAGAAGGACCTGGTGAACAGAACCATTGACTGAAATATCACTGAATAGTCAGATAATCTCCGACTAAAATATAAAAAAATTAAACGTTATAAAAAATGCTAGGTTTTATCACTTCTGTTCAATAATTGTTTGTTTATTATGTGAACAAGAAACCTAATTCACCAATTCAGTAGCTCAACATTTTAATGATTCTTTACAGAGGTGTTATGTTTGAGTTTTATCCCATGAATGGTCTCAGAATGAAATGGATATAAAAAGATACAGGTCTAAGAAAGTTCAGTTAATTTGTGTCACATTGGAGATTTGTACTGGAGACAAGTTTTTATACCCATCTGCTCAGAAAGACACGGCCACATTATAAGATGAGGTAACATATTTCTCGCTTTCAAACTTCTATCAAAATTTTCAGATAAGAGGCTGGTCCTGTAATAGAACTTGGGTCATTTTTGTTGATGACAACTGAACTATGTAACCTAAGTAGCTATGCACACGGCTCATAATCCCATACAGTAAATGAAGCATCAAAAGCTTTGATTTCTCTATACTGTCTCTGATCTTAACAGCTACAGAAAAATGAGAAGGTCGAGAGTTTACCTGATACTAGGGTGAATGTAAGACAGAAGGTAGTAGCCGAGGTAGCGTCGCGCTCACCAGGGGCCGGACTAATGTCTACTTGAAAACGGACATTTCTGGAAAACATGGAGGAGCCGCCACCACGTCGGTACTCTCCCCTGAATGTGGTCGTTGAAACAACACAGTGACTGAGGTCGCATGTCTGGAAGAGAATAGTAGCACGACAATATCAGCTAGTGCATATGAGGCCAAATTCGGAGTAATTTCTATTCTAAGTTAAGACAGCCTAACGAATATGTGGTTCAAAGTTGATAAGAATTGCCACTGTAACTATTTAGATCTCACTTGGCAAATAAACATTCAAAAACAAACTGTGACAAAGCAGATGATATAAAAAAAATCAAGATATGAACCAAAATTGGAGAGGCTAGACTGAATTTTTTGTCTTGCTGAGGATATTCAATATCTGAAACTAGAAAGTTTAATTCAAACTTCTTTTCACTGAATATCTCCATCTCTGAAATCACCTTGATGTCTTCAAATTAACGTGTATCAGTAGGGAAACCCATGATGGACTCTTACTAACTGTTGTCTTATAAGTCACTTACTAGTGGCTTATCTAATCAGCTAAAACAGTAATGTCCCTAGGAATCTGAATGGCTCTGGAATTCAAAGAAATTTGAGATAAACACAAATAAGGCTGGAGATGGAATGTGCTACCTGGGAAAAAGTATTAACTACCTACATTCCATAACATAATCAAAATGTTGACAATCAGCTGCTCTTTTTTTTTTTGACCACTCACCGAGAGGAATGCATGAACCAGGTCAGCCTTGACTTGTGAGAAACTTTTCTCCCTGACCATGACAAAGTGATGTTCTTGTTCCATACCCATCAGACCACCAAACCAGGACCTCTTGGCCAGTCTGCACACACAAACATATTTGTTTTCACATATTCAAAGTTCAGGCCTCAATGACATGCTGAATCCCATCACTGAGTAACCTGTACTATAGAAGAACAAATTGCTTTTTTGATAAATTCTAATCATTATCATTTGGTCATTTTGTTTCAGCCTGGTATATGGCAAGAATATCTGACATCACAGACTAAAATAATGGTGATGTTTCAATGGAGAGATATAATAAATAGATTGCAAAAGTCCTTTGAATTTATGTTGGATAGCAACCCAAGCACCCCTGCCAAAGTAATTCTTTGAAATGTGGCAGTAGCATCATATACAGTGTGTGACAGGACTGCACTGGACTGTCCATCTAGGGTCCAAGTATTGTGAGATCTTTCAGTGAACTTCACAGATGGCTCCAACTGACCAAGAAAACTGTCTACTGAAAAAAGTTCACTGGAAGCCAGGATAATGTCCACTTGAAAATAGATGCCTATTTATTGGCAAGCATAATATGTTGGTTTCAACAGCACTAATACTTAAAAATGTAAAAGGGAAATAAAAAAAAATCCACCTGTATTGTTTCCCAATAGTAGATCTTAGGGCTTTACTTTGTAAAATGCAAAGTAAAAAAAAAAAAATTGTGTATGTTAACTTTTATAATTATGGTCTTCTGACACTGATCACCAGTTATTGATACAACATCACCTCTGATTTTTCCCTTCTTTGTCCATATAACTGACAGACAACCTTAAAACAAAAACACAAGTCTTGTAGCCTTAACAACATGATAGTGCATAGCAAATCTGAAACAGTGGCTGGTAAAAGCTGAAAACTGAACTCACTCAGGTGATGACTCAGGGGTCATGTTGATCTCATCAGATGTTGGAACTGGAAAAAAAAAATATGAAAAACATAAAATATTATTAGCATTTTGCAGCAAAATAACCCCGATATATCATCTCCACTCTTATTTGGATTTCCTTACAGAATATGTAAGTACAAAACTATCTGATTATAAGAGAAAAAATTCTTGGCACAGTCTGTGCAGTGGAACCTCTTTATTATGTGAAACTCAGAGAAAGTAAAAGTTAGCAAACAATTAATTCTTTTGTGATGACTACTGTACACTGTATGTCACAAATCACAAACCAATCGTATATCACAAGAATACCTGATTTTGTGTCAATTGAGGATACTATGACATATTCAAACTGATGCATTGAGTAGATTTGTATCACAGAGATCAGAGTTGTATATTTTAAATACGGCTCTCGTCTCACATAGTAACAGACAGAAAACAAGAAAGTGTTGAGTAGGTTTCACTGCATTCAAAAATCTGAAAGCTTATTTTTCTTAAAAAGAAAAACAATAAAGTGGTAGATAAAAAACAACAACTCATCAAATAAACACCGAAACAGAAAGATAAAAAGAAAAGATAGTTGTATTATATTCTGTAGTTTAGGAAGCTACATATAAAAACAGTCTTCACTGATTCTGAGGATAATATCATATTATAAAAAAAAAAAAGTTAACATATGATTATGTAAACGGACAGCTGAATACAGAGTTTTACTACCATCAGTGACAAGTCAGTAAATGAAATGCACATCATGACATTCCAAGTATTCACAAAGAGTTAACTCAGGCAAACAAGTTGAATACAAACTTTGAATAAAGCTGATAGTTCCTCAAACAAAGCATAGAAAAATAAGTGTGGATAATGAATGGGATTGTTCATTCGATGGCAAAAAAAGATATTGGTCTTCAAATGATTCTCACAGCTTCTTCAGCATTGGAAAACTTCAGTAACTGATTCACTCTCAGAGCAATAGTATACAATGCACAGACTGCCATGAACCAGATACACATCAAGCCCTGTGACAGCAGCTGGCGAGGATTTTAAATTTACTACACACTCTACACATCTGGCAGTGAGTCAGTTTCTGAAGATAGTAAATTTGTAAATGAACATTTCCCAGCACTGAAATTAGTACAGCACACACTTGAAGTAATTTTCATAGTTCATCTCATGCCACTACTATTCAACTGAAATGAAAAAGAACAATGAGAGAGAGAGTGAGCCAGTTGCTGAACTCACACCTGGATTGCAAAAGATTGTGAGGAAATCAGACCAGGGGAGGAATCTTTCACAGATACCATGCATCATTCAAACATGACATGAATTCCATTTTCCATGACATTCAATCAACTGAGATATTCAATACAGGTATTGTGGAATAGACATTATATGTGGAAAGAATATCATTTCCATTTTGACTTTGTGCCGGCAAATTATTAATTAATGCTTTAAAAGAGGTCTTTTAGAAGCCAAGTCTACCTGTACTGAAAGTGATAGACATATTTGCTATCAATTTTCTCTGATAAAATGAAAAATTTTGAATTAGGCAATTATGTCTCACAAATTTTAAAAAAAAGGGAAAGGCGATGCAGGGGCAGACACCAGCAAATGGTCAATGATACAGGTTCCATTTGGAACAACTATGTAAAATGGGTTCCTTTGAAATATCTCAAAACAGAATTTGATGGGGCAACAATACTGATTTACAGCACTGCGTCACCGAGAGGGAAAAGATATTCTTTACAACAGGTAATCAGTTAAGATTTCAGAAACTCAGAGACAGATCAAATTAACACAGCCAGTATAATTATATTATCATGTCTACCCAAAATCTGAGATATGCACATCTGTGAACCAAATACAACTCATGTTCTAAAGGTCTGACTGTATGTACCTGTGAATTTACAGAGATAATGACAAATCTGAACTCACTTGGCACATAAAATGGCTAATTGGCTTTAATTGGCTTTTGAATTTCACTTTGCATGTATTTTGTAGAACACGTCATTTAACTTCTGAGTTGGAACTTGCCATTTGAAGGCAGAGTCGGTATTGCAAAAAAAAAAATGTTGCACTTGCAATTGCAGAAAGTGTTCCATTAACACTATTTTCTGTGCCGAAACTTTTATCAAATATCTAATATTGTCAGTTGCTGGAAGTCATTATCCATGGATCATGGCAATTACTGTTTCTCCACGAAATAACTCTTAGTCTTGGAAAATAACATGAACTGTAACCAGCAGTGAGCAGCATAACTGTCTTGCTGTGCTAAAACATCTTGTCAAATTTTCTTTTCTCTGACAGTGCATAGTTTTTCCATTATTTTTGAAATGCGGTCCACAAAAGAGCACATCTCCGAAAACAATAGCATTCTGAAACATTCGATCATTCAAGGCAAACGTAACATTGGTAACAACCAGAAGCTTAAATTCTCACAAAAAATAATTACATCAAATCTCATTTAACCAGATAAGTATGATACATTCCAACATTCCAAACAAAATACATTAAAGTATAATATAAGTAAGAATTTCATTACGATCACATGAGCACTGAGTTATCGAATATCGGATAATCTTCACCCACAAAAGATAACAAAAACCAAAACTCTTCATGACAAACGGGTAAGTTTGCTTGTTGTTATACACCGTTTCTTCTAGTCTTCTATAAGCAGTCTTGCAAAGAGACGACATGACAAGCAGGACTCATTATTTTGGTCCAGCCGGCTGCAGAGGCAAGATAAACACTACTGACAAAATTATTGTACGTATAAGAAAAATATCAAGTGATATTTGTTATCGGAGTCATGAAGGGGATGAGTTTGATACAGAAATAGAATAGAATATACAGGTTTAAAATGCTTTAAACAGATGACACAAAGATGACAGATAAGAGATGGACGGCAGAATAGATGATGTGACAGAGAAACTAACATTGGCGCTTGAATATCAGAAGAAAGATCAAATCAAAATCTAAGTTCAATCATGCTTTTTGTTCATGTGTTTTGAAAAAAAGAAGAATATTAGACACTGACTTGATTTTATTTTTTGAATGACTAAATGATGGTTGTGGAAATGACAGAGATATCAGAATTATAGAAAAAAGACCCCACAACCTACGGACTCAATAGAAAAACAAATACAGAAAAACTGAGATAAAATTTTTTTAAAAAACCTGCTGAATTGAAGATCTGTGTCTCACGAAAAGCCATATACCTCCATGAATTGAACAACACACAAAAAAAAAGGTGTAGAGAAGCTTGAAAAAGGAAAAGAGCAAATCAAAAAATCTTTTTTTCCTTTCTTCCTTTAGCTTTGGAATGATGCAAGCAAAACAAACTTTTCTTTTGTCAACCAGTAACTTTCACTTGTCAATTTGGTCAGAGTAATTGATATTGATTTCAGGATCACAAAAATTATTTATTAAAAAAAAGTTACATCAACGTAAGTAAATGGTTTTTTTTTTGGACAGAGAAATGATAGGCTCTCACATTATTTTACATGTATGCATCAGCTGAAGATTTATTTAAAAAAGAGGAAGAAAATTTGGAGAGGATCTTAATATAATTTCAACAAGAAGAATAAGCTGATATAGAAGTCTATTATCTTCCTTATTTGTATCGTAGACAGAGTCTCTAATGAAAATAACTACACTGGGGAAAAATCTGTGTGGCCATAACTAAATCTGCTACGAAATAATACACTATTTCTTAGGTAAATAGGATCCTTTTAACTTTCCAAACATCAGTGTGTGAAATAATGAAAAGTAAAAATATAGGAATTAAGTGATTTAAAGAACTTAAATCTGAACCATATATGTCTCTCGGCCAGTCAGAATGAGTGGTTGGGTTCAAACAGAGAAGCTGGGGGTGGAATGCAATTGCAATGACAATGGTCTGTCATTGATGATTTCAAGGTGCAAACATTGAAAGACATTCATTTTTGAGCAAAAATAATATTGTTCTTATGGGCAGATTATAAGTGCACCAGGATATTATGAGATGAATACATAGATTAATGTACTAAACTATTCAGGTTTGACAATTTTTCTTCTGATTATATCCGATGCTGAGGGATCCTCCCTGTATCTTCAATTTGCAATATCTTTCACTACAGCCAAACTAGCTCAAAACTTTTTTCACCGCATACAAGTTTATGAATCAACGTTTTATGTCATAGTAATCTCAGTTTGGTGTAAAACTGACAAATGAGTCAAATTGTGACACATACTAGAACAAAAAAGGATGTGATTTTACAGCTGTCCCCTTTTCCTTAGCACTTTCTGAGGGCTTAGATGAGAGACAGAGAAAACCTACCAAATTTAATCAGCTGAACAGAACCAGATACAAACTTTCAGATTTGAAACGAAAGTGGTAAGACATCTGAGGAAAGAGCCACATTCTTCAAAGTCTGAAGACTATAGAAGTGCCAAGGGGTCAGATACTTCTGTGTCTAGCTCACTTTTGAAACCTTATACTTTGTTTAAATTTCTCCTCAGCACGTCAAGATCCAACTTATGATTGTTCCAGACTATTTATAAATGTCTGTTGATGAATTGTGATGTACATAGCTGAAGACATTACACTATACGCCTGTCCAGCTGAACTTGCTGTGGCAAGACATATCTCTTCTGCACAGGCTTCCAAAGTCAAGAAAGGAAATGCTCCTCTGGGCGTTAAGGGAACATTATAGATGGTTATATATGACTGAAAGAAGCCATCCGTCCATCCATCCCAGATGAGGACACTATATTAGTAAGAAAAAAAACTGCAAATGCAGACAGATCTACTTCTGTTAATCTGTTAGCCGAAAGTCCCAGTTTGCATCAGTTTGAGCGATTCTGTCAGAGATGTGGATCTAATTCTTCCTTTGAAATGACACAAAAAATAACCGAAGATGTCTAAGACAAAGATGTTGAGCTTTGAAAGAGACAGCAACAGCAAATGAAAAAAAAAACATGACAAAACAAACAAAAAAAAACAACAAAAAATGAGGCAGAGGAGACAGAATAGGTAAACACTGATGAAGAGAAAAACAAGATGAATTTTGATCGACAGAGAAGATAAAAACACAGTCAAGTCCACGTACACTGGAATGACATGAGATCAAATCACTGAGAATACACAATCTTGTGCTGACAGAGAATTTTCGAGTCACACATGTGAGACTAGAAAAAGAACACCATGCTATAAACAGACTGAGACAGATTTTCATAGTCATGACGAAAACAAGGCATAACAATGATATGAAGAAAATATGTACATCCCAGCGACATGATCTAAATGGCGTTCATGTCAAAACCATGTCCAGGTTATAGCAAGTCAAAAGTGTTCTCACGTGTAACATAACATGACATACAATTCACTCAGAACTGAATCTTTTTTTCTTTACTCTGCCAAGCACACCGACTATCCACATTGAAAATGATTGCATTCTACAGTGAGTAATTTCACACTCATTTAAATATATCATATGGACCATTCATGCCCATGAATCATTTTTTCAGCCAGCCTGTTTCTTCCCTTTGTGAAGTACAAAAAATATAAGACAAGTGTTGTGAAGAATGAAAAAATCACTTCAGCTCCTTTTTTTTTTTTTTAATAACTGAGGAAAAAAAAAAAAAGAAGTTCTGAAAAAAATGATCAGGCTGAAAAAAATTTTTTTTTTGCCATAAGATGAGTTTTTCAGAAACATTTCTTGGTCATGTTCCAAATAAGAAGGGAAAAAGCTTTTAATATACTTTTTGTACTTGGCAAAGGGGAGTAATTTGGCTGACAGTCAAAATGGCACATTTGAATGTGGAGAGTGGGGAGTTGAATGTCAAATTTTTCATGTATCAATTTACTGGTATCAAAGGAGCCAAAAAAAGGATGCACTTTACACTTAGTTACAACATTTCCATTTCAAGATTTTTATGTTCAAAATGAACTCTTGTGACCCGATGATTCACAAAGCCCCTTTTTGACCTCTGACCACTTTCACATGCTTGCGTGACGTTTCATAATCTCACACTCATTCACATATACACTGTATAAAACCAAAATTTTGAGTACATCATTCTTTGTGAGTTACACTAATAATATTGAGTATGAGATCCCTATCAGTCCAATATAAGAATATTGAATACCTTTTATGGATTTTGCATAACAAGATCCAATTTTTCTACTTTAGAAGAGTCCTAAGAGTCTTTCTGTTTTCTCTTTTTTTGTTGGCCTACAATTGGATAATGTAGTGATTCTTCATTTTCATTACAATGGTAAGTCTTGATAGATGAGAAATAATAATATAAAAAATAATAAATCTGATACAAGTTATATCAGCCTGATTGCAGCTGTTGGAGCCTATTGAATTTGGAACAGTCAGGGGTAGATCTAATTCACGCAGACAATCTTCCACTGATTTCTGAGTTGTCATCTGTGAGCCGAGTTAAACCTAAATTAGATCTTGAAGGTGTCAATACATCTAAGAGTGTAACGAGTAACTGCTGTGTTTGGTTAGAAGGAAAAGCTAAACTGTTTCAGCACTGTATGCAAGGTGGTTTAATTGCCGTGCTTTCACTCAGCATGCTGTTTAGTATGGGAAGATTCCATTTGTTGCTTGCATCAGGAATGTATAGGCCCATAGTGTGAGGACATGAATGCACACACATGCAGTCCGATGTGGGAACCCAGGTAAGGGATGCACAAAAACTCAGAAAAAAAAACACACCTGAGAGATTATCCATCTCAATGGGCTCTGGTTGATACACTAAAAGAGAAGCAAAATAGCAAATATTATGTATGGACAAACTTCACAGTATTTAGTCTGAAGTGAAAAACATGTGTTTAACATCTGGAGACATGCCTTCGTCTAACATTCTTTCCCTCAGCTGGCCCAAGGCATGTACAGTACTGAGCTGGGACAGTCTTACATACCACAGGTGTATCTGATTTGATTTTGAAATTTAAAAACCTTAGTGAAGTTAAAGATGGAGTGAGAATACTCAAGGGGTTAATTTTTAATTCAGAACCATGGCAGAGCTTTCAAGGTACAGATTTGTGGACCAGATATTTCCCTGCTTCCTGCTTGCAACTTTGATAAGTGAGCTAATTGCTCATATTTTGTCTATGCTGAGATAAAGACAGAGAGAAAGATATATATATATAT
>JBCEWB010000021.1:906649-926984 GCA_039654565.1 Peronia peronii
AGAGAGAGAGAGAGAGAGAGAGAGAGAGAGAGAGGGAGGGAGAGAGAGAGAGGGAGACAGACAGACATAGTGGGGATAGATAGATAGACAGAAAGGGAGAGAGGAGAAAAGAACAGAGATAGGGAAGAGAGAAAGAGGCAAAGAAAGAAAGAGGAAGAGAGAGAGAAACAGTTATACAATAATAATAAAAACAGATTAGAAAATCAGACAGAGTCCACAATTACCACATAAGTGTACTTGTGTGTCTATGACTTGGAATGTAAGAGACAGAAAGAGAGAAAAACTAAGAGATAGACTGAGAACATATAAAAAGTCTGAGCATGTTTAGAGACAAAGAGACGATGGAAAAGAAGGCAAATCTAAGAAACTCAATGAAGAACAAAACGTTAGAAAGATACAAATCTAAAGTAAACATCTGGTCTCAAATAGAAGAAAACAGACAAGGGTAAGAAAAAAGCTTTAAAAAACTAAACAAAATAAAAAAAAAACAAAAAAACTAACCAATCCACAAACAAATAAACAAACGAAACCCCCTCTCCACCACCTTCCTTTGATCAAAACTATTATTAAAAAAAAGGTTAGAAAGGAGGCGAGCAGGTGAGAGTGAAGAGAAACGTGCAGAGTGAAATGTTTGAATGCAGATCAGTGGGTTCCTCTAAATCTCATCTGGTCTTGCCTACTTCCAAGTTCAGTCTACATTTCAATCAATAAGTTCAGGAAATGAACAAACATGGAGGGGGGGCAAGAGAAGAGAAAGAGACTCAGTCCCCAACAGACAACAGGATTAGCAATATCACCAACAGGGTATTGCATTTCTGGTTGGTGCAAGGTTGGTTTCACCTCCAATTTATTTCTCAATCCATCTGTCTACCGTTCATCTTCCATTCCTTTATCGTGATATCTTTTGCCATACTTTCAATCTAATTCTCATTTCCTTCCACCCAAAATCTTATTAAATTTTTCCTAAGGTTGCATAACTTTGTTACTTCTTATAACTGAACTGAAAGACTATGCAACACTGTACTTGTTATTAGGCCAATACACTGCAGCACCAAACCACCCGGAATAAATCAGGCAATTTCTATTCCTTGAAAGCTCTGACATATTATTTTCTAATTATTTGTTCCTTTGCACATCATACATCATTAGTAAGCACTTATGATTTAAGAGTCATAATGTGATGCTAAATTAGAGTTCTTACGCTAGATATAATGTTCTTAATATTTCATCATTCAGTTAAAAAAACAAAAACGAAAACCCATCATGCCTTATTTGATCTTGTGTATTATTTTCATCTAAGTTTAATTAATTTTCCTTTTCTATGGGGTTTATACTGTTTGTAGATTCCAATATTTTTATTGGACATATCCTAAACTGTTTATCTGTTTTTCTAGTGGAAAGACAAACTGGCAAGCCTGCATGCATGAACAGCAGGTCTCACCTGGCATGTTGCGTCTATGAAATCTGGGAGATCCCAGAATGCTGTTCCTCATAGACAGATACTCGCGCTCTCGGATAGCTGCACTGTTAGCGTTGGAATTGCTGCTGCCACTGTTGCTGTAGTTGTTGATGTTGTGTTGCCCACTGGTATGGTTTGTACGCATGCCAATAAAGTCTCTGTCTCTGAGTGCTGTCGCTGAGGTAGTTGGTGCGGGCACAACATCCCGATACGAGGCAGATACCGTAGTTGTTGCCCCTGCTGCCGCAGATGATGGTGATGATGATGGCAATGGTGGTGGTGGTGATGATGGAAGATTATTGCGATACGAGTTGGCTGCTGATGTAACAAAGACAGCGCCATCCCGATCCCTGAATGCTGCATGGTTTGTGCGAAGACTGAGGTTAGGGGAAGCAGGGGGAGATAAATAGTCTCTTCCTCCTGCCCGAGAGCCAATGCTGAAGATGTCGCGGTCCTGTCTGGGACTGCTGCTGCCTTGACTGTTCTGTCTCCCTGTCGTTCCATATCCGTTTCTGGCTGCCATCACTTCCTTGTAGTCGGGTGGACCATATGGATGACCACTACCACCACCACTGTCTCTCCTGCCGTTGCTGCTGTCGCTGGTGTCGTTGCTATAGTAAGCGCCCCCAGCTGGTGAGTTAGAGTGAAGGCTGTGGTTAGGACAATAGTAATGATCATGAGAAAACAAAGGACTATTATATGAGCCATCACTGGGAGCGAGCAAATTGGTGATAAGATCACTGATAGAGGTGGGGTTAGCACCGCCACCAGTGATGTGTGTACCTCTACATGGATTGGCTCCGCCGCCTCCTCCTTCCCGATCCTTCCATCCTTCCCTTCCCCTCTCCTCACCTTGCATTTTCCGTCGGTGGAATCTGGGCGAGCCAAGGAAGCTGTTCTTGATGGTGTGGAGCCGTGACTTCCAGGGCGTGGTCTGTATTGAGGGAGATCCAGGAGGTGTGGCTGAGGGACTATGGGATGGGGTAGACCGGCCAGCTCTTGGCAGTTTGGGGCTGGACAAAGGGGAGGAGCTGGGGCTGCCACTCAAACTCGCCTTTCTTCTGACGAGAAACAAACCACATGTTAACACTGTCATAAAAAAAAAAAACAAACTTACATACATCATGAGTAAAAACTATTCAACAATTGCTGATTTTGACACACATACATCATCTTCAGAAACATACTTGAGTATCAGGGGCTCTTTTCTATATTCTACGTTAACAGTTATGAGGGTCAAATCTCTCTACTTAAATGGGAGCTAGAACTTAACACACCCACTTCATTGGCATTGATTAAAAGTTCCATGTAAGAAAACACTTTCACAAATTTCTTGGGTCAGTAACTGCAGATACCACCACAAATCAAGTAACAATTCACATTCACTTCCTCTTAATATTTGTGGGTAAATCACAGTAAATCAAGACATAACTCAATGCGATTGGAACGGATCTAAGTAAAAACCTAAAACCAAAAACCAGTGTGCTACCTGCTCTGAAAAAAACATGGATGAATTTTTATCACTGTAATGTTATCGCAAGAATTCAGAGAGAGGAGAGGCTTGCAGAATGAAGACAGACAACTTCAAGCTGTTGATAGCAAAATGCAATCATCCATTAAACGAGTTTTTACTGTTTGCACAGTGACAGACTGGATCCTATCATGTTAGTCCCATCTTACAGCATATCACTGACAATGTTTCCCCAACTCATTTAAATCTTACTGAGAGCAAACATGGCTGAAGTGAAAACTTCTGCTCCACTTTATCATGACATCCAGATCACTTGATATTATCTCTGGGTTTACATGAATGCCACCCATTCAGACAAAATGCTTATGTGCAGACATATGGCTATGTTTGTAAAATAATTTTATGACAGAAAATCCAAACACGATCAATCATGCTCATCATAGTTATAGGACATAGCCTACAGGTCACCTTGACCCTCTGGAGAGAACACGACACAAACCATATGTAGTGGGAAGAGTGAGAAATGACCTGTTTATTACAAGCTGCTGACATAAAACATTTTCAGGAGAGATAAATAGGATACAGTTTTACGAACCTTTCTCCGTGGACTCCAGTCTTTATGAGACTAAGAGGCCGTGAAAGGCCTATGGTTTATATCACGCTGTGCTGACAAGCTCATATAAGAGATATCTTTAACTGGATGGGATGGTAAGTTGCTACTGTTGTCACTTTAAGTTAATCACACTTTTTGGACTTTTTCAACTGTTTTCAGTCAAAAAGCACTATGGCTATTTTAAACCAATTCACATGTTTATTAACCACTCAAGTTACTTTATATCAGACCATATGTTAAGGTATAACTTATGTTGACTTTATACACTTATATGTTTTGAAAGGGATTTCATGTTATGTTGCATGTCTAGTTACTATTTAAGTAAGTTTTATTGTAGATGTAGATCTCCACTTTATGAACTAAAGCTGATATGTCAAAATTTAATTTTAATAGCTAGAATATGTCTTGATAAAGGTTTACATTCTGTTTGTAAATCAAGATGTACTAGACGGAAAAACTGCAATTATGCACCTCACGTCAAAGTAATTACAATAAGTTGTCTACTACGAAGATAACTGGCGCATTTATGTAGTTGGACCCTGTCAATGCCTCATGTGTAGCTGGGATCTGCCAAGGCTTCTGTATCAAGAGCAGTAACAAAAGTCAATATGGGCATGTTTACTTACACTTGCTGAACTTTGAGTGCCCGGCGAGAGGCGACCGGTGACCCTTCACTAATGTTGCCTAGTGAAAGTCTACTTCGTTCCAGGCAGCAGTGCAGGAGTCAGCGAGGGTGAGCGGGTGAGCACATGCGAGAGAGATGGGATTAGCAGGACCATGCAGGTTAGAAAGGTGGGGGACTCAGGTAATCAAATGATACAGGTTGGTTAGTCAGTTTTGCAAATGTTCACCAAGTGAGCAAAGAAGCATGAAAGGTGGGACTTTGATCTTCTTTCTCTCTGCCACTCCCTCCTTATATATGTGTCAAACATTTCCCTTTGATTAAAGATGGTAGGTCTTGCTACAACACCTCACTGGGTAAATGGAGCAGTAAATTATGACTGTCTCCCACTGAAAATCTCTTTATTTCATTCATTCATCTTTAACACTTCTCTTAAGACAAAGAGAGCAGTTTGCATGACAGCTTGACAAACAACTATGCTGAGATGAAATCTATCCAATTTCTTACCAGTTTCTCATGTTGCCACGTGAATTTCACCTTTCTCTCCCCTACTTATTTTTATGTATTTCTTTATATATTCATATTTACTTTAAAAAATTTATGTAAGGGATATCATGCTTTTTGATTTAAGACAATGTGTTGAATAACATGAGCCTGTGGTCTATGGCCCGCAAAGACATGAGAACAAGATAAACCATAAAGATTGTCCCATAAAACTGATAAACATGTCTGCCCTCTCTGGCTCTATATGAAGCAAAATGATCTCTTGGAAAGGAAAGTTTATCAGCAAAGCTCATAATTTGTATCTTGTTGCCAGTTGTTCAAATTTAGCTGATTCTCGTATTTTGTAAACTCGTTTTTCACCACATGGATATCACAAAATTTGATCTAGCTGCTACTTTACAGAAAAATATAAAATTTATAAATATATATCTTCATAACAATGATGAATACTTCATCAAAAAAAAAAAAAAAAAAATTTTGAAATGGAGAATTCATTTTTTCTTTCCTCAGGGAGCATCTTTCATCCTTTCATTTGGGAAAGAGAACTTCTGTTTTTCTCCTATAAATGATCGAAATCAAATCATTGGTGTCATGTTCCTAAATATCTGCGAACATTACAAATTAAACAAAGGTGTCATACAATTTTGTTTCCACCTGTTCTCTTTCTTAATTCACCCCTTTGTTTGTCCTCATTGTATTGGCCTTAATCCTCTATAGAAGTGAAATACTGGATTCATGTACAAGAACATTTTGGGAGCTCTTGAAAATGTTGTTTAAAGGGAAACTCTGAATGCAGACCACTGTTCAGTAAGTACAAATGATCCTATATGAAAAATATGGAAATTCAACTCTCTTCTAATTAAAACTGTACTGTGATATTGTCTTAAAAGTCTCTCTGGGTCTCAGAAGCTTATGTAAATATTGTAGCTGTGTGTATCCTGGTGAATATTTACATAAGGTATTTCAAGCAAAAGAATATACACAGTATAAAGCGAAAAGAGATTTTATAAAAGCATCCAATCTATTAGTCCTCATGTGCTAATTGGGATAGTTATATCATCAAATCATTTATCCTGATGGGTTTCATTCTCTGATAACTAATAACTCTTTGAAGATTCATGCCATCAGTCAGCAGAGAGGAGGAAACTACTGAAGAACCTATCATGCTATAAGCATTAGGAGATACAAAGTAATATCTCCCATTCCCCCATAATTCATGCTCAACTTACAACTTTACATATGGTTGGATCAAAATTAAATAGCATAACAAATTACTAACAATTTGTAATGGACATTTCATCATATTTCATATATGTCGTCTGAATAAATGTTTAAAAGTGGAGAAAAACCCTCCTGAGAAACTGTTTCTGTTGGAGATAAAAGAAATTAAGAACTTTACAAGGCAAGATTTAACATATACTGAGATTTCAAATGGATTACTTGCTCATACAGTCTTTACCTGTTTGATCTCCTTTCATTATTAAAAACCCAAAAAAATGCTAAAACCAAAACAAAAGCCAAATTTGAATCTCTGAAACCTCTGCATAATCTGAGCTTTAATTTTAATTAAAACATTATTAGCAATAATCTCATTCATTCAGATGCTAAATTAATACTCCTTCACTGAAAAAAGCATAGTTCTAATAACCAGAATGAAAGCCTAGTGAGAAAAAGAAAGAATATTTATACCCTTAGGACTGAGAAAGAATATTTATACTTTAGTGATAGAAAAGGAGATCAAAATCCGTATTGAGAAAGTCACAACATTATCTAAATGGACTTTGCAATGTTAATCTGAAAGATAGCAGGGTTAATACTGAGGTGGGATATTTATATGGAAATGTTAGAAGTATTTAGAAGAAACAGAAAATTAATCCACTCTGATATTATTTTTTCATTATCAATAAAAGACACTGTTATGTTATATTACTCTAAAAAATAGCAGGATTCATGTTAAGGAAGAACTTATGTGTCCTAAAGGTCAACATGATGAAAGAGAACATAATTTGCTTCCTAAGGTTCAAAGTCAAAGATATGAAAGGCCACAGTTTTTCATACCTGGCTTGACCACTGAACTGGACAGCATCCACTCGTTTTCTGGGTGGGTCGGCTGTCAACAAAGAAAATCAATGCATGCAATTACTGAGAATTGAAAACTTTAATCTGCTTTTGAGGATGGAAAAAAAAAAATACCAAGTTTTCAATTACATCCCATGAGTTTTGGTATCAATGAAACTAGACTTTCACATATATTTTTACTTATAATTTGTTTTGTTGTTTTATACAATAATGAAGGAACTGGTGACAATGAAGCAATAGGTAACAGAAGACCGGCTTTGTAAATATTGCAGGATGTATAACAAAAAAAAAAAAAAAAAATTGAGCTACTTTCATATGCCTTTCCACTCATTTGCTTCAGATTGCCTGTCACACAGATTCTCAAACATACACCGATTATAACTTTTTCCGTCAACAAGTGTTTTTGAAAGTAGGTAACTGTTAGAATAGCCTTTAGTATCTCTGTTGTATGAACCTGATTCTGAACGGTGCCGCACGTCTAACTCGTCTTCAACACTTGGATTCCTGAGTTTTCGGTCTAACAATAAAAAGTACACCACTTTCTCTGTATTGTGCCTGAAACAGAGAAAAATAAATTGTTAAAGAAAAATATTTCAAAGGATATTCAGAGTCTGAGAGATACTTCCTGCATGAGTAGGCCCATCTAAGTTAGAGACAGGGGAAGTGGGACAATGCTGTACAAGAGACATGATTCAATAATTAGCAGGCCAAATGTATTTACAGTATGTTATCTTGCCCTCAATCATAATGTGCCAATGTAATGATGCTTTCTTATCTACGCAGAAATGGTCTGGTGTAATTCCATCTTTCTTGTTTTTCCCATGATACATCTTTGAGCATATTTTGAGGTTTAAAACAAGAAAACTGTGTCTGCACAAATTGATGTTTTCAGTTATAAGGGCTAGTGCATTCACTGAAGCATTTTCCTGCATTTTAAATTTGTCACAAGTTCAAGCAAGGAATCAAAACATCGATATAAGGTTTCATCCAACATCATATCTTGGATTTCATAGCTTTAATAAAAATTTCAAAATCATTGATTTCAGAATGGCATTTTTGTTTATAGGACAATTCGACTTATTTCGCATTCAAGGCACTTCAGCAATAATCGAGTCATAAAATTATGGGGACTGAACTAAGAGATAAACACAGATAAAAGATGATAGAACAGAAAGATGGAATCAAATAATGTTCCAGAAAGAAAACAAAACAACAGGGCATGGCTATGTCGATAATGAGTAAACAAAATGACTTCAGGGAGACAAATATATGACACAGCCATGGCTCAGTAATTGTAGAGAGATCGTTCAGTTAATTGTCTAGGATTCTGTGATGGTCTAGAAACAAATGTGGCTTAGTCTGCATTCAATACTTCTGAGGCTAATAAAACTATAAAGATATAACGAAGTTTCTACTCTCAAACTCAATGATTGACCTGCTAGAAAGACATGACTCACTTTAACAAAATTAATACAAATAATATGAAGTCTGTAGTCTAGAACTCTGTGAATGACTACAAAGACCTGGCTTACTTTGTATTCAGTACTGCTGGGACTAATAAAGTTATAAAGAATTAATTTAATTTGCGTTTCAGGAATGTGTATTTAACTAGTAAGAAACATGGTTTATTTTGCTTCAATAGTCTTGAAACTAAAAAAAAACAAAATTTGGAACAAAATTTGGTTTGTAAAGTTAGAATTCTCTGTTGACTAGAGAGGCTTTGCTTACTTTGCATTCAGTAGTTCTGAGACTAATTTCTCCTTGTCCTTGAAACACTGTAATGAGTTCATTGTTGAGAGGACGTCTGGGTCCAGGTCTTCAACCGTTGGAATAATGGAGGTCTGTGGAATGAGGACAGCCAAAATGAATTAAATAAACTGTTCCAATTTTCCAGTTCAAACAAGCAAATCTCTTTTTCGACAAAATAACTGTCTGTCGCCCCTAGTTTTGAGAGAAAACTGCTATACCAAAATATCTGCTTGTGTTTGTGTGCAAAATAATTCTAGTCCATAATTTCAGGCTGCTCGACAAATGTTCTCTGTCATATTCTTGTGACAATTAATCTATTTCATAGTCTAGAACAAATTCAACAGGACATTTACTTTCCTGACCTCCTTGTGGGCAAATCTGATATGATTTCATACAATTTATTTTCCTTCTGATTTCATTTTCAAATTTAGATATGTAAGGTGTAAGTCTTATGGAGAATGGGTTTTTACGAAAGTTTGTTGGAATGTACTAAGTGATAACAGTTTTAACAAGTGGAATGAAATATTTATATATATATATTGTCACACTTATAAGATTACTGCCGAGATCATTTTTGGATATTTTGAGAAAAATGGGAAAAACAGTTTCTTTTCACCACATAACATCACAGACACATTTTATTTCAAATAGTGTGAGCTTTCACTAAATTTAATGTTGGAAACAATGCTTTAAGAGCAATATAATAAAAAGACTTGAAGATTTCATCTATGGCCTGAACTCAAATTGTTAAAAAAATGACATAGGCAATTACTGTATGAACCTGACAAGAAAAGAACTGAAATAATCTTTTCTTTAAAAAAAAAAAAGTCTCTTTTACAGTAGCTTTTTATTTTTTTCATCCATTGTCAAGTTGAAATAATATGCTATATATATTGACATTCACACAAAAATGGTTCTTCGATCCTGTAGATTATAATATACATCTTTCCATCCTGGTTGTTACATGAAGTTCATGGTCTACTACAATGGAACTCATATGAGTAAAATAGTTTTCATTTCCTCAGAATCATAAGTCCTAGATAACAAAAAAAAAAAAAAAAAAAAAATACTGCTTGAACTTAAAAAAAAAACAACAAAATCTCCTTTCCCCCATATAGTTGACCATTCAATTTTATATACATATTTTTTTCACTATTTCAGGATCAGGGATTACATCTTTAACCTTTCAGATATGTTCTCTAATCAATGTCACATCAAAGTAAATTGAAAAAAAAATGCAGAAGGGACAGGTATAATTTTGCATTTTGCAGCATTACTGAACTCTTGATTCACCACTGCAATTCAAATTCATGCCAAAGTGCATGTTAAGTTTTCAATTTTCAAGTTGAATGTGGGCTCTCTTGACAGCAATATCTTCGACTTTTAACTCTCTGCTTAACTCCTTGGAGTCAGCCATGGCTTTTACAACAAAATGATACCATGTCTAGATTAACTTCAAATCACTGTTTTGATTTCAACAACTGACAGCAAAATTTATAGTAAAGACTTCATTTTGTTCAGTATTTTCATCTGAAAGTGTTTCATCAGCAAAACTACCTGTGATTTCCTTACTTAATATGTGCCTGTCATTATATGTAACATAATATACATCACAATGGGCTGCAGAAGTTCAGCTTTCTCCATTTCTTTTCCATTTTTGCACTTTTTCTGCCAGCTACCAGTTATTACATTTTCTCACACTTATAATTTCATTACAAAAGTTTTTTGAAAATTGCAGACCTCTAAGATTTAATTTAATGTATAATCCCATGTTCAAAAATTCCACTTGGTTATGTCGAACATAATGTCAAAAGCTAGGTGTTTCTCTTCCTGTCACGTTATGCTGCAGCAATTCATTTTTTTCTGTGGTGGGATTTGTTATCTTGAAAGGCATGATTTATCAGCATAAGTTATCAACTGTTCAGTTGAGTCTTGATAATCAGCAGTGTTCCATTGGCAAAAATTTACAGACATATTAATTTTGACAACAGCATTTACTGATTCTCTGCAGCTACTTGTCATGGATAGTTATTTCTTTACAAATTCTAGACATTTAGAGCTTCTGGGATCTCTGTTGTACTGAATATAATCATAACAGATGCCCAACAAAACTTATTCCTGGATCACATGACTTTATCAATGTGATGATAAAAAAAAGTCAAATGAAATTTTTCCATGCTTCAAGTTCTCAGGCCATTGAATATACAAAGTGTTAAAAAAAAAAAAAATAGAATCCATCTCTGACGGCATAAAGTATACAGACAGATCAAATTAAGAGCTGAATAAAAAGCTACTCCGTGGTGAGATTGATTTCTTTTGTTACAAAATGGAGTAATAAACATGCCAGGCAGCCCAAGTGAAGAAAAACAGATCGCTTGTTTCCTTAAAGATCATGAAAATTATTACATAAAAAAGTAATTTAAGAAAAACACCTAGGCACTGCTGAAAGTAAGCATGGACCTGTATCTGGTCTTTAAATTAAAGTGAGTGTATAAAAAATCTAGCAAACAGAAATAATTATACCTAAATGCTGTATCAAACAAACTGCTTACAACCTTAATGTGTCATATCTACAGGTAAGGAAATGTTATAAAGAGAGTGAAATTCATTTATGAGGTAAACAGAGTGTTTGTAAAGGAAAGAAGACTGAAAGTGGCTGACTCGGAAGGGGGAGAGATACAAAAAAAGTCGATGAATTATCAGAATCAAAGACATGTGGCAATGTCAATGGAGATAAGAGAAAATGTGATGTCTAATATCTCTATGATTAATATAAATAAGAAGGGAATTGGCAGCTCTATCTCCATCTCATTTATTATCAGCTGATAAATCCTGAGGCTCTCATATAATGAGAAAGAAAATCTCTCCTTGAAAAACCCAATGTATTTCATCATTTAAAACCGCACTGTGTATCCTCTTTGATTTTTTCCCTCTATTTTTTCCCCCAGCTTTCAGATAGTTTCCTAGAACAGCTTTATCCAAACCATTTACTTACTTGAGTGCCAAAAGGACCACCTTGGTAAGAATAAAGTTTAATTTTCCATTCCATTTACTGTTCTTTCCCAAAAGTTTATTTTTAATGTATTTTGATTATTATATTTATGGTCAACGTTTATCAATTGCTAAACTTAAATGTCAAAGTTAGATCCTGAACACTGGAAAGTCCTGAAAGTTCAATTTGGCACTTATATGGTTAAAATACTGACAAAATTATGTTGACTATGATAGATGGACATTAACTTTGACTTGACATTAAATGGAAGACTGCTGACGGGATAAAGACTGCAAATGTAACAATGGTGTTAGGAAAGTTTAACCTTCAATACAATATACAAATATTTTTCTATGCTAGAAAAGAAACTGACCTAAGTGGCATTCTCTAATAAAGTATGCATATATTTTGTTGTCTTGTTCGCATGCAGCAAACAGAATGAAGTAACACTGAACAAAGTGAGCCACACTTTTGAGCATGCAGTTAGCAGGGCATTAAGAAGAGAGGACAAAACAACACTGGAAATAATGCTCAATGCAGAAAAATGCTGGAAATAATGCTCAATGCAGAAAAATGCTGGATAACTCATTCATCATGTTTGTAATATTTTTGTTTCACCAACATATTCAATAGTTTTTCCATTTCTTTTATCAATGCTCAATGTGTTGACATGTTAGGTCCTCAGTTGTATTTTACATTGCAATTAAAATGATTATTTGCACATGTTTGTAATTAAATTGAATAGCATGATTTCAATATCATTTCAGATGTTAAGCATTTGTACACTTTTCAGTGAAATTTAAAGATTAACGTAATCCATTGCATGTTTTTTTGGCATTATGTGAATTGTGCAATTTAACTTCCAGCTTTAGGAAGATATATAAAAGGCACAAAGTTAATTCCAAAGTAAATAATGATGAATTACTTTGCATGATCAAGAAGTTGTGTTGTTAAAAAAGAACACGTCAGAATGACATGGAAATGTATCATCGTATTATCACTTTGCTGGAATGAGGAGGGGAGCTTCAAATTAAGTTTTGTTTTAAATTTTATGCTGTTTTATCTCTTTAAAACAACAAACAGCAAATCCAATCTGGCATACTGACAAAATGCACTTCCATCATTCATTCTAACCTGTTTGTGCATCATAAAAAAAATCAAGGAAATAATACCACAGTAAAGTGCTAACTAAGACTTCACCTGCACAACTTGAGCCACTGGCAGTTCTAATTCTATGTGGCCAATTGTGTCCCTACAATGAACAAGCCGAAAAGGGATGTATGAAAGAAAAAAAAAAAACAAACAGAAAGAAAAAAGATATCAAAGACAGGCATTCAAATTTGGCAAATAAACATAATAATGTACAGTTGGTGAATGCCAAACTGGCAAACTGTCAGCTGGTGAAAGCCAAATTGCCATAATATCATTCAGTGGTGAAGTCAGTGTGTGTAGCCATGTGAGCCAGCTGCATGGGGAAAAGACCTGCTAAATTTCAGTGGGGAAGAAAGCAATGCTGGGTTAATATATCTGGCATGAATTCACACTAATTAACAGGTGGTGGAAGACCCAGCCATAATCTAAGCTACTTCTTCTGGTCTCTTCCACCTTCCCCCTCCTCCTCCCTCTATAAAAATAAGGAAATCAGTCATAAAATATATTTTAAAAATCAATGTCTGAATCAGATAGCAGAATTTGGCAGGGACACAAATTTGGGATTTTTATATTTTGTTATCATCTGCGAAAGAGCCTGTGACTGATAAAGAAATGCTTCAATACAGTAATTACATTTCTTCTATCAATACAACTGAGTTTTCAAAGTTTTTTTACTTCATGAGAAATCGGGCAAAGGCATTCCACCACTTTGGTGATCATGTATAATTTGTTAAATGTTTAATAAACATAACACAGACACAGCAAGTTTCATTTGGCTTCGGATATAGTTCTTTCTACTGTCTTCAAAATTTTTCTCTTTCAGGTTGTCTTGAGCTTCATTTTGCTAATTTCAGCAATACAATTTTCTCTTTAAGTCAGTCAAATAAAACAAATCAGATGAAAAACAAGGATGTATAATGAAAAGGAAGGAAAATGAAAGGAAAAAAGAAAGAAAACAACAAAGGGGATTTAAAAGCAAAAAATATGAAAATAACAAAACAAAAATTGAAGGAAAATTGATTGCAGGAAAAAGAAAGACGGATGCAGGGAAAAAGATAATAAACAGAATGAAGAGTGTCCCGGAACTTGAAGTAAAGAAAAGAACAAAAAATTTTGCACAAAATGAGGAAAAAAGAAATACCAGCAACAGCGGCAATCAACTGAAGACACAAAAAAGTGAATGAGATCTTTATTTCAGGCTAATCTAATCAATCTATTCAATACAAGCATCTTCCATGAACCCATAACTGAAAGGCTAAATTATGTCTCTGTCTGGTTCCCCATGCTTTGTTCTCAGACACATTTGATTTCACATTCAATAGTGGCCCTTGCTTGTGTCTGCATATATGTTTACTTAACATGATAAGTGGTGTTAATTCTGCACTTTGCCACTGAAAAAAAATCAACAAAATAAAGATCTAAACTAACGAAGAGAAATGGCATTACCGCGTTACAAAATGCTCAAAAAAAAAAACTAAATCAAACAAAATAAAAAATAATGCAACTACAGAAAGAAATAGCTAAACAAAACCAAGGAAGATAGATAGATAGATAGAATGCCCGACAGCAGGCAAGTTTGCTGGTAAACAATGAGTTCATGCAAGCTGTAACGTCTCCTGTCAGGTAAACTGTTGTCATTGCTCATAAACAAGGTGCATGTGGGGCAAACATACAATATTCTGAAAAAAAAAAATAATGAGAAAAAGAAGAAACAGATGGAAAAAAAAAAAGAAAAAAAAAAGAAGAAGAAGAAAAGAGACACTTTATGGGATGGGAATGACTAAATTGTGCTAAAAAATGAAAAGCATGAAGAATTAATATTTGGATTAAATCAATGTTTTCATTATGTCATTCCTCCTCTTCACATGATTGAAAAAAATTAATGAAAAAAACCCGACTGAATGAAATTATCATTTCATATGGAGGGAAGGCTAAGGTTATGTGAAACTCATATGTGAGTTCATTAAAAATTGATAATTATAACAAAAAGAAGACTAAACTCGGGCCGTATGATCCCGGCTGCTTACTGAACTTCAATTCAAAAGTCATTCACAAATGAAATTCTCTGCTGCTCACGCATAATATGCTGGCAATCCAATTCAGAGGAGACTTACCAAAAAAAATCTGCAACTGTTAATGGATGATGAGCGAGGGGGAGGATAGAAAAAGTTAATGGATGGCGTAATTGGTTGTAATATAAAAATCTGTTCAACGATCTTTGGATAAATGAGATCCTGTGAATTTTCTGCTTTATGATGTTGTTGAAAGCCAGGGAAACTGAGAAGAACGACAGACTATGGACTTCCATCACGGCTGAGGAAACACAGTAACTTTTCTCACAAGACCAAGAATGAGGCTGTGACGTTTGTGGAGAGTTTTGCTCATCAGTGTGATGTAGTAGCTTCATTACGTTCTTTTTACACCTTTCAATCTCCTGTGGGTGGTTATCTTGGAGATGTATATATATCAGGGTTTCATCATGATAATGGCTGTCCTTGATTCATTCATCAGTCTTTTGGGGATATTAAAAAAAAGAACAATCCAACTTCTATACAATATTATCCCAGCCACAGTGCCTAGACATTATCAAGTCCTGGATATCATGCTCCGCTCATTCTCATGTGTTATGTTTAATGTAGGAAAAAATGACATAACTGTAAAATCTGGACTGATTTTTTATGGTGAAACTGAGAAAAAAAAAACATGTGAAATGCAAATGAAAAAAAGAAAACAAAGAAATTCTTTGAAAACAAAGAGAAGAAAACATATTTCTGAAAGACTATTTCCAATGCTGTCTGGATCGCTAACTTTATCAACAGCTAACATAATATTTATTTATGATACTAACTGCCACAAATCAAATTTTTGTCAATTTCCATAAAAAATTTCTGATAACTGAGGGATGGCTTTAGTTTTATATGACACCTTCAGTTTTCCAGTCATCTTGATCTTGAAAATACTTGTAAAAATTATGTTCATAGAAAATACTTAAACAAAACCATATCAGCAACATAAGAATTACTGCCAACATAGTGCACATTTGCCATAAAATAAAAAGATAAGTGTTTGAATTATCTTGCGACAGATCAAATATGCAACTTTCAGTCTGAAACAGTTTCTATTTATTGATTTCTCCATATTCAATGTCTTCTTCCACCAACTTGAAATGTCTGATACATTTCCTGTGGTTCAATTATCCTTCTTCAGTCAATGCATACTAAGCCGATGCAGAGTTTGCTGCTGGCCTGAATGTAAATATTATATGACTTCCACAATACGGACAGGAGCTCTTCTCTTCTCTGATAAAAGTGAAAAAAAAAACAACAGCACCGGTTTAAGAAGAATGGACCCTTCCCAAATAAAAAACCCCCGGAAATTCACATTAGCTGCACGACATATGCAGCTCTTCTTCAATAAAGAACAAACTGAAATATCAAAAGAGAAAAGTGAACATAAATGTGATTAAAGAACCAATGAAAACCAAAACGTAAGAAAATTATCCAAAAGAGGCGTTAAGGGACATGGGTTATTGCACAGGACAACATGGACTATGTTGACAACAGCAGAGTCGCAAGGCTTGCAAACCACGACAGCATGGAACGACCCATTCACTGGCTAGGAAGGTGTGCAGGGGTTAATGCAGGTTGCATGGGAGGCTACTGGAAGTGAGTGTACCTGTACAATTTGCATCATGGGTAATTCTGCTTCCAGGTCTTGCTTAGATCCTCTGAGATATTTCAATAAAAATAAGACTGAGCATATGAACACAAATAGAACATGATTGCCCTTCGACTGCCAGAATGAAAACTGCCAAAAATTTCAGAGATCATTGCACATTCTTAAATTTGGTCATTGCAATTTTTGTTCAGAAACTGTAACAAATGTTCTCTAACACTACAGATGTTTGACTAAGAAATCCACACAGAGATCATTACTGATTAACGTCAATGCAGAGGTGCTAATGGACTGATTCTCTGATAAAATTCTGGCAGTAATAAAAGGATAATATAATTGTAAGACAATATGACGGGGCAAAAATGGGCCATTCACACAAAATATGAGTTCCCCAATGAAACTGATCACAAAAATCATATCAAATCAAAATCAAAGATAAGATATACTGATGCAAAAAGGAGAAATCTTATAAGTATACAATGACTTAGGACAATACCATTTTTAGTTCATAATTTAAAAAAAAACAACAACAACAAAACGTTATCGCTTATTCTCATGACTCTCCTATATTTCAACAGTGGACTGTTTTGAAGTGTCTCTACATGTTGAAAACTTTATTTTTATGACTTGTGGATAAGTTATGCAACTTTGCTCTGATTATACTGATCATTCTCCTGAATAATTTACTGTTATTTTTACTTCATATCATTTACATTTGTGATCCATGGTAAGAAAGATTTTCCTGACCTACATTACTATACTAGTTTGTTGTTTTGTTTCTCTCATAAACAGTGGATAAAAATTCAAGAAATGGAAGCCAAAATAACTTGTTTCATTAAGTCTCCTCCACAGACATTGCAAAACTTTACTGACAAAATTCTCCACCCTAATCAGCCAGAAGCTGATGTAATCAACGGTTGTAGGATTTCTCAACAATCTCTCCATCTCTGAAGCCTCTAGTCTGGGATTACAAAAATCACCCTGAACCCGTCTTTAAAATATCAAGACTCAAACACTCAGAGGGTTTTCTAACTAACTGCTTTTTCATGGAGATGATCATCAGCAAATCCATAAAAGTTAGGGCTTTAAGCTGTACTTGTATTTGAATGATTCCAACTAGAAAGAAATCCTATCTTTTCTTTTCTGTCAAAATAAATTTTTTATTCTGTGTCAGATCTGGTTTTCACGCAGTAATCCTTTTCATGGTCTTCACAACAGATACACACGTGTAATCCATCTTACTTAACTTCTATACTGGAAATCTGGCAAGGGCGTACTAAAGTGGGCTTCCACTGATATTAATGTCAAAACATCAAGAAATTTTTTTCCAAAATTAGCGTTTTTAAAAACCTGGCTTACTGATTTCGACAATTGTAAGTGAGGTTGCTCATTGTCTTGAAAAGAAAACGTTTCAAAGTTAGACAATTTGCTTTTTTGGGAAATGTCTGGTTTTGTGAGGCTTCTTTGAATGAGTGATGATAAAGGTATGAGGAAAAAATACTTAATTTAGGCATTGCCAACTCCAGCCACAGAGAAAAATAAATATCCACAGGTTTTTGTACTCTACTTGCACCCATATCACGGCTTGAAACATATTTTTCTCCCATAGTTCAAAGCCAAAATCTTATTTCAAAGTTCACGCTCATATAATAATTGTCTAAGTAATCTTTTGGCCAAACTGAGCTTAGGCCATAGTTAAATGCGAATCCTTTACTCTACTGCTCTTAGAGCACTGTATCCAATACTGAATTTCAAAATTGACTCGCACCATTTGAAATAACGATGTGTGATGTAATATGGCAAAATGAAATGGTTTTCTCAATTTAACTGAAACAGCCAGAGATGACTCAAACAATTATCTTATGAGTGTGACAATGAGTATGATGTTAAAGCCCAAACAAACAAACAAACAAAAAAAACAAAGAAAACAAAATAGTCACTTAACCAACCATAAAAATAAATTTCAGAATTTCTGCCATGAAAATATTCTATAGTTTTCATTTGATTCCAGACTTTCAACACAAACTATGTCATGTAATATAATTTTATTTGTAATGGCCATCTGATACACTAGCGATGAGTCAGCTTTCAGCTTATCTCAAACATACAGATCTTTCTGTTTTCCTGTAGCATGTTCCTTTGGTTATTTTGTTTCCTCTTGAAAGAACTTTCTTCTTTTTTTCCCCCCCCTCTTTCTCTCACTCTCTTTTTTTTAAAAACCCTCAAGGCCTCCATTCTAATTATTTTTTTCTGAGACCCTTTTGACTGTATTTGATAACTACAGCATGTGGAAGATTTCACTCACAAACGAAGTTTCAAATGAAGAAAAACCTCCAGTTCATCCAAGGGCTTCTCTCAAACAGTCTTGCTAATTTAATCTTATATTTCTCACAAAAAAAGTCCCTAACAAAAACAACTAGATTGTTAGAAACTCAGTATATGAAACATCTGTTTTGAAACAGGTTAATACGCTTTACATGTATTTCAACTTTATGTAAGACACGTCTACACAGTCCACTGCGAAATGTCTCTCTGAAGTCTTTCAAAACCTCTCATTGCTTTTTTCTTTTCTTTCTTTCTTTTAGGAGTGGTGGTTGAAAGGGGGGGGGAGGGGTCCAATCTGAACAGCACTGATTATTGCTAACCTATGTGTGAGCCCAAAGCAAAGACTGTGAGTACTTACACTAATACCCAGCTGTGTCGCATGACTTCCTCTAGCTGAAAACAGAAAGACAAAATGGACCAGGAAATTGAACATCATAACAATCAAATGCCACGGGCTTTTCATTTACAGCATTTTTAAAGCATAACTAACAAGCCATTACAAATCAAATGAGGAACATACATCATATGTCTCACGCCCAGAGCAACTGAGTCGGAAGTCAATCAGGGAGATTTCAAGTTACAGCCATTTTGAACTATTTTCTGATTGAGATATCAAAATATTTGATTTGTTTTCCACAAAAACGAAAATTCAACCTTTTCTAACCTGAAAAGAAAAATTTGGTCTCTGAGTCGGAAAATAGTTGAAAAATGGCCGTAACTCACAACAGCCTGGAGCGACTTCTGACTCATTTGCTCTGGGCACAAGACATACTGTACTTAAATAGAAAGAAGAGGCAGCCCTAATGACTATTATTTTTATGCATAGCCATTCTTCTAATCACTGAACTGGTTTGCACAAAAGTCGAGCTGATATCACTGACTGTTAATCCTGTATTACATACGTGACACTTACTCTTAATTATGTATTGTATAATGATACTGTTAATTATGTATTACATATGTGACACTTCTTGTTAATTCTGTACTACATATGTGATACTGTTAATTATGCATTACACAAATGTTGACTGTGTGATATTTATTGTTAATCTTCAATACCACAAAACCCAGACATGTGTCACTTACTTAAATTAAATTACATATGTGACACTTACTGTTAATCTCTTTTCTGAGTCCACCTCAATCATCCCCCGTAGTAGATTCTGACAGTCCATAGGTACAAAATGCGGAATGTGAAATACACCCTTCTTCACTTTCTCCAATAGCTGCCTCAAGTTATCATCGTCAAATGGAAGAGCACCCTGAGAAGAACATTAAACAATGCATCATATTATAGCACACACTAAATAAACATGAATGTTATGTTTTAACTTCATTTCTTGTTGTACTGT
The DNA here is from genome assembly GCA_039654565.1 of Peronia peronii. Lineage (NCBI taxonomy): Eukaryota > Metazoa > Mollusca > Gastropoda > Systellommatophora > Onchidiidae > Peronia > Peronia peronii. The sequence goes on from JBCEWB010000021.1 coordinate 926,643, forward strand.
TTTTTTGCTTTTTTCCAAGGCGGTCATAGTGCCCTGAAACTACCCATCTACATATCTGCCTACCTACCTACCTTACCCATCTTCATATCTGCCTACCTCCCTACCTGCCTACCCATCTACATACCTACCCATCTATATATTTGCCTACCTACCTACCTACCTACCTACCTACCTACCTACCTACCTACCTACTTATCTACCTGTCTACCAACCAACCAACCTAACTACCATCTACTCACCCACCTACATAACTATTTACCCACTCATCTACCTACCTACCTACATATCTACCTACCTACCTACCTACCTACCTACCTACCTACCTACCTACCTACCTACCTA